>LCTX01000719.1:0-24092 GCA_002233555.1 Limonomyces culmigenus | reverse complement strand
AGAGAGGAGGTCTTGAGGTTGTCGGCGACGAGGAGGAGGAGTCCAAAATCCGTGCCCGGGTCCGCTGGGCAGCCGCTTCCCACGGTTCGTCACATGACTTCGCTCGCGTAACCTTTGGAACTCGAGCCCAGCTTGACACCTTCGTCACTTTCCTGGTGTTGTTAGTGGTAGAATAAAGAGATTGTTTGAATCCAGAGCTCTGCTTGGTACAAATGAAACTGCAAAGACTTGAGATCCCCGAAGCGTTGATCAAGAGCATGAGCTCGACCCTCACTAATGAATGCGACATGCTTCGACTTTGTATTCAAGTCATACACTATATATCTTCTATTGATTTGCGCAAGGATCTGATGCAATCAAGTGAGAGGCGAGTGGAGAACCCTCACTACAATGGATTGTATCTCTAGATACTCAGTCAGGATCGGGATATATGAGCGGCGGATGGCGGTCAGCATCCACGCCACAACTAGCGGCCGAGGCACATATAGTGGCACATGGCTTTATAGCTAGAAGGGGGGAATGAGGCGCCGTTGCGACGGGGACGACGACAGGACAAGGAGCAGCTCCCTGTCGAAGGTGCCGAAGCCAGCGTCCAAAAGCGGCAATCCAGAACAACGCGGTCACGTGCCTCGCCTCATCTCGATCGGCGACGGCCCATTATTCCCATATCTGGCTTGTGTCCGCGCCCCTTCGGGCGTTTTGTAGGGCTCCCTCAGCGACGCGGGTCCGGCGAAGCCGCAACCATACTCCCAGCCCATCGAGCCCGCCCCGGATGGGCTGCGAGCAGGGTTTCGCTGTGTCGAGCGCCCACCATGCCAGCCGCAACGCCCGCGTACAAATGCGCCGCGCTGGGGACCCCTCCCCGGCATCCCCGCCTCGCCAACGCACTCGCCTGCCCATCCCGCCCGCTCCCCCGCCCCCGCACTAGCCTATCCCGCCTATCCCAGCCCACTATGTCGTACACTACTTCCTACGCCACCGTCTTCCCGGGCCTCTCCTGGAGCGGCTCGACCCCTGGCACCTCCCCTGTGCCCGTGTCCCCGTACGGCGTCCCCTCCCAGCAGGCCTACGGCAAGGGCCCAGCGTCGCCCGCCTCCCCCGGCGGACCCGTCGCCATGCCCTACACCTACCACATCGTCCGGGACCAGGTGCACGACCGTCAGCGCACGCGCGGCAACTCCATCGTACGTCCCCCTCGCCTCAGCGCCACACCGCCGCATCTGACCCGTTCGCCTCCAGGGATACTCGCCTCACCCGCGCCGCAGCACCTCTCCGCCGCAGGACGCGAACCCGCGGCGCCCCGCCCAGGTCGAGGCGGCCGCCCGGAACGACTTCACGTGCTTCACGGGCGCACCGGTGACGCTCGCGTCGCTCGCGCGGCTCGCGCCGGACGCGTGCCCGCTCGAGACGTACCCGATGACGACGCTCGCGCTCTCGGCGCTGGTCGAGTGCGCGCCGCGCGCGGCGGCGCACCCCGCGCTGTGCGGCGCGCTCGCGGCCAAGTTCCCGTGGTTCGCGGGGCACGCGCACGTCGGCGCGGAGCGCTGGACGGACATGCTCTGGAACACCCTGAACGAGCACAAGGTCTTCACGCCCGTCCCCGCTGGCACCGAGGTTTTCTGGCAGCTCGACTTTGCGCAGGGCCGAGGGAAGCGCGCGCCCGTCTTCCCGCCCGCGCTCCCCACCGCCAGGTACGGCCAGGTCGCACCCGCGAACCGGCCCGACCACGGCGCCACGCTCTGGGAGTTCACGCACGACGTCCGCGAGCGCCAGACCGAGAAGCAGCGCGGGCGCGAGGCCAGCATCGGCGGCGTCGGCGTCGTCCCGGCCCGGCGCCTTTGAGTTGGTCGCCTCTTCTGCCTCGTTGGCTGCTACCCCATCTTTGACTGGTCGTGACCTAATATGCTGGTGTTTTTTAGCTCAGGGTTTTATGTAGAAGCAGTCTCATACCATGTTGTACCATAGCCCATCCATGCTGTATGATCTTTCTTCCGGTTTGAACTGAGAATTCCGTAATGATAGGCCGTGCAGACATGTCGGCCAGCGCTTCAAGTGGCCGGGTATGGAGTGCAGTGGATAGCGGTGTACCAAATCGCGCGGGCCGATGGCATGAGCTGTTCCAAAGAGATGCCTATCGGGTGGCACATCGCAAGACGAGCGTCGCATTCGCTTCTTCAAGCATTGAGCACCTGGGAGAGCAGGGAAGGGAAGTGGAGGTCAGGAAGAGAACGTTCGTCCATAGATGCTCCCAGTCGAGAGAGTGAGCGTAAGCCCATGCACATGGAATGACGTGACCGTCGAGCGCACACCGGGATTCACGAGAGGAGTATGCAGGGGTCTCATTATATTGCGATGCTACGACGACAAAACATGCAGTCCTACTTCGTGCGAGTTCAGCGTTCTTCTCCGACAACAAGCACCCGCTACGAGACGCACCTCCACCAAGCTCAATGATGCTCGTCATGCTTCTTAGCAGTGCCCAGGACGTTGTCGACGGCGACGTATCCGACGAACGCGACGAGGCCAATGCCAAAGCCGGGGAACGCCGCGCGGACCATCGCCGAGCGCGCGAACACGGGGTGCTTGCGCCACGCCTCGCGCTTTGCCCAGGCGTCGCGGAACAGGGAGGGGCCGTCCATAGCAGCAGGTGGTGGATGTGAGGTTCGGGATGAGGTGCGCGGACCCGGCTCGCCCGCGCGGATAGACGCCATCACGTGTGTGGCGCGATGACTTGGCCGCTGGCTGGCGGGTTCATGATGGCGCCGGTTCGGATTCGTGTGCACAAGTCCCTTCTCTCTCTTCCCCTCTTGCTTGGGCGTTCTCAGTCCGCCTCGCCCTGTCCGCCCGCCTGCGATGAGCTCCGACGACTCCGACGCGCCGCTCGCGCGCCCCAAGGCCAAGAACGGGGCCGGCAAGGCTAAGAACGGCAAGGCGAATGGTAAGCGCGCACAGAACGACGCAGGCTCGGACTCGGACGTGTCTATGCATGTGCGTGTACTATGTGCCCAGAATAAAAGATAAGTGCGTGCTCATCTGACTTTGTCTAGAGTCAGGCGTCGCCCGCGCCCAAGCCCAAGGCGTCTACAGCTAAGGACAAGCGGCGCAAAGCCGTCGCGTCCTCGGACGACGATGACGATGACGTGCCGCTCGCGTCTGCGGCGGTGCCGATGCCGGGCGCGCGCGCGGCGACCACGACCAAGCGCGCCAAGGTCGAGAGCGAGAGCGACGGGGACGGCGAGGACGACGTGCCGCTCTCGAAGGCCGCCGCGCCCGCGCGGAAGAAGCGGCGCGTCAAGGCGGAGGAGAGCGACGTCGACGAGCCCGAGCCCGCGCCGAAGCGCAAGGCCGCGCCCAAGAAGAAGGTCAAGGTGGAGAGCGACGACGAGTCCAAGGGTAAGGCGAAGGCCGCGCCCAAGAAGAAGGGCGGGAAGGTGAAGGATGAGGACGCCGCGGACGAGAAACCGAAGAAGGGCAAGGCGAAGAAGGAAGAGGACGGCGAGGACGTGTTCAAGTGGTGGGAGGTCGAGGCCATGCAGGGCGACGGCACGGACAAGTGGCAGACGCTCGTGCATGCGGGCGTGCTCTTCCCGCCGCTGTACGAGTCGCTCCCGAAGGGCGTGAAGATGAAGTACAACGGTGGGTACATGCCCTCGTCCATCTCCGTCGATCCGTCGTTGATCCCCCACATGTAGGCAAGGAGGTCGACCTCCCGCCAGAGGCCGAGGAGGTCGCCGGCTTCTACGCCGCACTCATGGAGACCGACCACGCCAAGGACGCAAAGTTCAACGAGAACTTCTTCAAGGACTGGCTCAAGGTCATGAAGGAGCACCCTCCCGTACGTCCGCACACCCCCCTTCCCCGCACCAGCACGCGCTCACATCTCCACAGCGGAACAAGATCGCGATCACAGACCTCACGCTCTGTGACTTCAGGCCGATGTACGAGCACTTCGAGGCCGAGAAGGCGAAGAAGAAGGCGATGACATCCGCGGAGAAGAAGGCGGCCAAAGCCGCTAAGGATGCGCTCGAGGCGCCCTTCGCGGTGTGCACGCTCGACGGCCGCCCGGAGAAGGTGGGGAACTTCCGGGTCGAGCCGCCGGGCCTGTTCCGCGGGCGCGGCGAGCACCCGCGCAAGGGCTCGCTCAAGGTCGGTTGTCCGCGCTGCGGCTGTTCGGGTGGCTGAGCGGGCGGCGCAGTACCGCGTGCACCCCGAGGACATCACGATCAACATCGCGCAGGGCCAGCCCGTGCCCGTGCCGAACATGCCCGGCAAGTGGAAGAAGGTGATCCACGACAAGACGGTGACGTGGCTCGCGACGTGGACGGAGAACGTGAACAACAACAACAAGTACGTGTTCCTCGCGGCCGGCAGCTCGCTCAAGGGCCAGAGCGACATGGCCAAGTTCGAGAAGGCGCGCGAGCTCAAGGTACCGCACCCCGCCCCGGCTCGTCTCCGCCCTGCTCACGCAGCGCACAGAACCACGTGGACCGGATCCGGCTCGACTACAACGCGGACCTGAAGACGAAGGTGATGGCGGACCGGCAGCGCGCGACGGCGATGTACTTCATCGACAAGCTCGCGCTGCGCGCGGGGAACGAGAAGGGCGAGGAGGAGGCGGACACGGTCGGCTGCTGCTCGCTGCGGTGCGAGCACGTGACGCTCGAGCAGCCGAACTTCATCATCTTCGACTTCCTCGGCAAGGACAGCATCCGGTACTACAAGCGCGTGCCCGTCGACGCGCAGGTGTTCAAGAACATCAAGATCTTCAAGGAGAACAAGACGGACGAGGACGACCTCTTCGACCGCGTCACGGTGCGCGGTGCTAGCCGCCTGCGGTGCAGGAAACGGGGGCTGACGCGCGCGCAGACGGCGGGCCTGAACAAGCACCTGACGTCGTACATGAAGGGCCTGACCGCCAAGGTTTTCCGTACGTATAACGCGTCGATCACGTTCCAGCAGCAGCTGGACGAGGGCACGCCCAAGGACGCGACGGTGCAGGAGAAGCTGAACGCGTACAACAAGGCGAATCGGATGGTCGCGATCCTGTGCAACCATCAGCGGACGGTCCCGAAGACGCACGAGGCGTCGATGGGCAAGATGCGGGATAAGGTCTGTCTTGCCTCGGCGCAACGGCTGGAGGACGCTGACACGAACGGGGCAACAGATCCGCGCGCTCAAGTACGAGAAGATGAAGCTGCGGCACGCGCTCTGCACGCTCGAGCCGAAGTACAAGAAGAAGGCCAAGTACGCGGCGGCGGAGTCGGACCTCGAGGACGACTGGGTCGCGGCGCACGAGGACGAGCTGGAGGCGAAGGAGCTCGAGAAGGCGGAGAAGAAGTTCGAGAAGGAGAACGAGAAGCGTGCGGCCGACGGCGAGGCCGCGCAGCCGCGCTCCGAGCTCGACGCGCGGCTCGCGACGATCCGCGAGGATGCGAAGCGGCTGAAGAAGGAGCGCGGGACGGGCAAGGCGACGCTCAAGCGCGAGCGGCCCGCGGAGAAGCTCGAGGAGGCGATCGCGAAGCTCGAGGAGCGCATCGCGACCGCCGGGCTGCAGATGGTCGACCGCGAGGAGGGCAAGGAGGTCGCGCTGACGACGAGGTGCGTGTCTTTGGTTCGTGGTGCGGGGACGGGGCTGATCGACGGGCACAGTAAAATCAACTACTTGGACCCGCGGATTACCGCGGGCTGGTGTAAGGACCACGAGGTGCCGATCGAGAAGCTATTCTCGAAGACGCTCCTGACCAAGTGTATGTGTCGGGGTCGGCGGGTCGTCGACGAGTGTGCTGACGTTCGCGCTACAGTTCCCTGGGCGCTGCAGGCCGATGCCGAGTGGAAGTTCTAGCCTGTATTCTCCTCATCTCCGCATATATAGCATACATACATACATCCCACTGTCCTCTGTCCAATCCCATGCATGTGATATCAGCCCGGGCCGCGGTGACGCAAGTGCGCAGATCTGTGGCGCACGCGTCCACGCACACACAACTTTCCTCTTCCACCCCCGCACACCACCGATGAGCGCGCCGCGCCGGTTCGCGAGCCAGACGAGCTACGCCGCGCTCGCAGTCGACTCGGGCGAGTCCGACTCAGAGGACGACGCTTCGCCCGACGCGCCTCCCGCCGCCGAGCTCCCCACGTGCGATGGGCTGGGCCGGGATGGACGGGGCGATGGGCTGATGGGCGACATGCAGCGCGGACACGGCGAAGATGACGAAGACGGCGCAGAAGAAGGCCGCAAAGGCCGCGCGCGACGCGAAGAAGAGCGCGCGCGCTGCGTCCAAAGCGGTGACCACGCCCGTCCTCTCGCGCGAGCCGACGACGGACACGCCCCCAAAACATGACTCGGACGCGGACAGGCCGACGACGGCGCTGTCGCCCGCCGCGGCGTCCGCGGGGCCGGACGTGCTGCCCGCGCCACCGCTGCAGGCGCAGGCACAGGCGCTCGCGGACACGGCGCGCCCCGTCGTCGAGTCTGTGCAGGCCGCGGCGGAGAGAGTGCAGGCGGCCGCGGCACAGGCTGTGGATACGGCCGTCAAGGCGGCTGAACCGGCCAGGGCTGCAGTGGCCAAGGCGGCGGAGCCCGTCACGGCTGCAGCGGCGAAGGCGGCGGAGCCGGTGCAGGCCGCGCTCGCGAAGGGCGCCGCTGCGCTTGCGAAAGGCACGGAAGCGACGAACGGCGCCCTTGCCACGGGCTCCGACGCGCTGGCGAAGGGCTCGGACGCGCTTGCGAAGGCGTCGCTGACGCTCGCGCTGCCCGACGACGCGGAGAAGCGGCAGAAGCGGGCGAACGTGCTCGAGCGCACGACGTGGACGTTCATCATGATCGGCGGCTTCCTCGGTATGCCGTCCATGGTCTGCACAGAACCGGTGTTGACGACGTGTGCAGGGCTGCTGCTCATGGGGCACGCGTACATGATCGCGCTCGTGCTCTTCTGCCAGACGCTCGTGTACCGCGAGGTCACCGCGCTCTTCTCGCTCAAGGGCCAGGAGCTCGGCGCGAGCGGCGCGCTCCCCGGCGGCAAGGAGTCGCGCGGCCGCGATCCCTGGAGCAAGACGCTCAACTGGTACTTCTTCGCCGTCACCAACTACTTTTTGTACGGCGAGAGCATCATCTACTACTTCAAGGTGTGTGCGCGCATGCAAGGGGTGGGGAGGAGGTGCTGATGGGGAGCAGCACGTCGTGTTTGTGGACGCGCACCTGACGGCGCTGGCGAACCAGCACCGGTTCATCAGCTTCATGCTCTACATGATCGGCTTCGTCGGCTTCGTGGCCTCGCTCAAGCGCGGGTACCTCAAGCAGCAGTTCGGCCTCTTCTGCTGGGTGCACATGACGCTGCTCCTCATCGTCATGTCGAGGTGCCTCCCCTCCCCCTCCCTCCCCAGCTCCGCCTGACCCCGCGCCCAGCCACTTCATCGTGAACAACATCCTAGAGGGCCTCATCTGGTTCTGGGTACCCGCGTCGCTCGTGATCTGCAACGACATCTTCGCCTACGTCTGCGGCGTGACGATGGGCCGCACGCCGCTCATCGCGCTCAGCCCGAAGAAGACGGTCGAGGGCTTCGTCGGCGCGCTCTTCTGCACCGTCGCGTTCGGCGCCGCGTTCGGCACGTACTTCATGCGCTTCGACTACATGGTCTGCCCCGTCCAGGACCTCGGCGTGAGCGCGTTCGGCGCGATGACGTGCGTGCGCAACCCCGTGTTTGTGTGGCGCGACGCGCCGCTCCCCGCGGGGCTCGCCTCGGTCCTCTCGACGCTCGTGAGTGGCGGGCGTACTGCGCGCGATGGAGGCGTGCTGACGCACGCAGCTCGGGCGCGCGGTGACGACGGTGCCGTACGCGCCGTACCAGACGCACCTGTTCTTCCTCGCGAGCTTCGCGTCGCTCGCAGCGCCGTTCGGCGGCTTCTTCGCGTCCGGCTTCAAGCGCGCGTTCAACGTCAAGGACTTTGGGCACTCGATCCCCGGCCACGGCGGCATGACCGACCGCATGGACTGCCAGTGCGTGTTTTTCTTCGTCGTGGCTTGCGGCGGGGCTGAAAGCGCACAAGGTTCCTGATGGGCGTGTTCACGTACGTGTACTACACGTCCCTGATCCGCACGAGCGGCGTCACCGTCGGCGGCGTGCTCCAGACGATCGTGAGCGGGCTGAGCACGGAGGAGCAGCTACTGCTCATTGCGGACCTCCGCCGCTACCTCGACGGCCAGGGCATCGCCGTGCCTGCGTGAGAGGTGTATGTAGAATGGGACTGCGTGTGAGCACTGCTTAGAGAATGAACTAGGATACATGGGGTGCTGTTATACAGGGGAGTGCGAGCGAACCATCTGGTGGTAGCAAAGATGAAGGACTGGTATTCTGAACCTGCGGACCTGAAAGGGTGCGATAGCGAGCTGAATGTGCAAGGATGCCGGCAAAGCGGGCGCAAGTGCGCAAGGGGAAGGGAAAGGGGGTGTCATCCTAGTCGTCCTGACGTTGGCTCGGTTCTCTTTTGTCGACCTGGTTCTATTTCGTCGACCCGGTTCTATTTCGTTGACCCGATCCCGTTACGTTGGCCCGTTTTCATCGCGTTGGCACAGCTTCATTTCGTTAACCCGGTTCCACGACTACTAACGGACCTCGGGAATTCATGCTGCGTCGACAGTGCCAAAGTCGGTCGTCATTGCGATCACCCTCGACTCGAACTCTTTCGAGGCGACGAAGCGCGACAGACCGAACCGCGTCGTCATGAGCGCCTGCGATATTCCCTACATCCGGTCAGATTGATATCTGGGCCGTACACAGGGCAGGCAGCACGCACGAAGAGCATCGGCAGCGTCGCGAGCACCGTCTCTATTGTGTGCCTCGGGGCTCCGCCCTGAGTTCTTAGGATGCGTAGGGACGTGCAGGGAGCGGGGCAGGGACAAACCAGCGCCTCCTCGTAGACGATCAGCATGACGACATAAGCTAGGATACCGCCCCAGGTGACGACGGACGACTCGATGATCATGCGGGCGGTCGCACTGATCCGAGAGCGCACACGCTCATAAGGATCTTGTTTGCTGAGGCGTCTGGAAACGTGCTGGTTAGCAAGATACAGGGCTGCCGAGTCAAAAACGCACACAAGCTTGACGACAATCGCGCCTGTGAGCGCCGTGTTGAGCGCCAGGGACGTCGTGGCCCACGCTATGGAGCCGACATATGACAAGAGCTCATATATCAGGCAGACTTTGTAGGATGATGAGTGGAAGACATAGAGAACATGGAGAAGGAACTACTTGTATTCGCAGAGATGACGAGGGCGAGGGTCCACTTGAGCCATGTCCTCCGGTCAAGGAGAGCGTAGCAGCGCCATGCGAGGATGCCGCCCGAGATGCCTCCCTAGGTGCTATGTTCAGTAATGGCCATTTAATTGTGGACCTAAAGGTTGTACCGTGATGGCGGGGATGCATCTGAGAGTCAAACATGAATACGGCGAAGGATGGCCGCTCGGGAACCCGCACTGGGACGGTATCCATAACACTTGGTCGAGGCCCGGCACATATATTCTGCAGACCTGCACCACATAATACAGTAGCTGAATGATGCACTGACATGTCACCAGCAGGAACCTGACGGGGTTTCCGGTCAGCAAGAGGAGGAGTACGCAAAGCTGCTCCGCACATGCAGATGGTGATCCCTCGCAGACGCCTCGCGGTCGTCGACGTCTCCTGCGTAGTCGCCCAGAGTGCCCCGAAAGCGATGGGGACGTAGATGCCTGCCGTACGTCAGTGTCGCCCGGCTGGGGCAGCGTGGCCCGGGACCTGGCTCACCGTACAGACCGGACGCGATCAGGGCTGACTTCGTTTGAAACATTGCGCAGAGCTCGTGAATACGTTCACACGCGGAGCGTATGCTGGTCGGTCCCCGTTGGCAGCATCAAGCTTTCGCCCCGCAGCAGTGAAGGCAACGTGAATTGTGGAGGAGAGACTGCGGAATAGGCGCCGTCCTATGTGTCGCTCTGAACGTCGTCCACGACTCGTCTGCGTGGCCTGACCTCCGTCTGCTCGAGCGTAGGTTGGGGCTCCTTCGGACGGCTCAAGACGATGTCCGCGATACGGTGCCGACCCTGAATCATATGTGAGGTTTGGATACAACACCCCTCTCTTTCGTCCTCCTCTTTCTAGCTCGCGCGATGTCCCACTGTCTTTCGCTCCCCGAGATCGCCTCTGCTATTATGCAGAATACTTGCGTACACCGATACAAGCTCGCGCAGAAGCCACAGGGCGAGCGCACATCCCTCCTGGTCAACGTCTGGAAGTGGATAACCGACTCGGACTCTCCGTGATCGCTTGGCCTACGCCTATTTCTTGTTCCATGCTCGTTTGCTGGATGCCGGCGTACTTCTGGTCTTCCTGAATTTGTAGTATCTGACGCAAGGCCTGACAGTTGCAAGAACGAGAAAGCCAGCCCCTCCGTGATCGCGTTGACTTCACATGGCAACAGCAGTGCTGCGCTGCTGTACTACTGCTCTCGTGACCTGAACTCTTGAGGGCGTTCACGCCGTAACGCTTAACGCCTCCTGTGTGCATGCTTTCCACGACCAGACATAGCGTCGTGCCAAGGACGACTTTATTTTCATCAACATACGGAATGATCCTTGTAGTGGAGGAAACAAATGGCTCGCATCATTGCAGCTGTCACTGTCCGCTCAGCTGAGGCTCTTCCTGCGCCTTCGGGCTGATCAAAGTCCGCCCTTGCACTCTGTGGATCAAGACGGTGGCTGGCTTGTCTACCTCTGACCTCAAATACTCCATCAACATGTTAGAGCGTCTGCCATGTCTAGTGCGACCGTGACAGCTGATCACGTTGAAGCACCCTCCCTTTGATTATCTCGCTTGCCGCCAACCTGCCGTCCTGTCTAGCGGGTACTTGCGACTCTGTGGCGACCAGACTTTAGCTTGGCTCTCTCGAGTACAAGTAGCAGCCACCCTCAGTCGATCATCCCCATCCACACCGGACACTCCCACTCTCAAACACTCGCTCCTCACCCACCCTCACCACCACCACATCCCTCACCATACAGTTCACCCTCCTCGTCGCCGCCCTTACCCTCCTCTCCGCCGTCCAGGCCGCGGCTCCGCTGTCCCGCGAACTCGCCGACGCCATCCGGGCCGACTCCCCCGAAGCGCGCGGGCTCAGCTGCAGCCTTGGTGCATTCGGCGCTGAGCTGTGCGTCCTCCACTGCGTCAACGACCACGGCGGCAAGAAGACGTGCACGGGCAAGTGCAGCTCTTCGTGAGCGTTCCAGCTTTCTAGCATTAATGGCCTGGTGCTGATGATGAGCGTGTAGTGGAACTTGCCCCTGCCACGGCTGCTGAGAGCATGAAGTGATTAGTCCGCTGGGATGGGAGACGTCATTCGCGTATAGCTAGTTGTATTCGTGTACATCATATCGGATGGTGGCTGCCCTTGCATTTCATAGTGAGACTTGCGACTTTGAGCGCAGGCTCGCATCGTTTTGCGAGTGAAGATGTTAGGAATCCAAGACCAAGCAAACATATCCGAACAAACTCCATGTAATGCATATCACGTTGCAGCAGTGGAGTCCATATCTGTTCAAGCTCCATTAGAAGTAACACAGAGACCATATCGTCGCAAAGAAGGAGAGGGGAGGAGAAGGCAGGATCCGATCATGTGATGGATGTGCTCACTCCAAGAACTGCTTTCTGCGCTTTTGTCCTGAACCACTTCCTTCACCGGGACGCCCACAAACAGATTGTTGCTCCGGATGCACCGTCACATATATACACCGCTACACATACATGCATCAGACTACGTCTCATTCCGTCGCTGTCGTGGCTCCAGCTTGACATAACACGGACGCGACCTTCGTCCGTACTTAGTCGCGATTCGGAGAGAGACAGAGATGCTCCGCCAAGCCATCAAGTGCCCGCCTCTCCACTGCCCTACTACATCATCATGTTTCTTCCTGCCAGTCAGTTCAATCAGAGACACGCTCCCCTTCAAGATAGTTCATCAATGGTGGTTCCCTCGACAGTTCGTCCCTGCGAATATCACTGAGTATGCTCGCCGTTTCGGCATCCGATGCTTCCTGGTCTGTGTGGATGCGTGTCCCAGCTGCCTATATAAGCTGGACGACCCTCACTCGAGTTTTTCATCCTCATCGGACCCTCCCACCCTCGCTACACACTCAGCAGCTTACCTTCACCCCACCCACTTTCACACCATGCAGTTCTCCACCATCATCGCTGCTCTCGCCCTCTTCACTGCCGTCCAGGCCATCGCCCCCGTCCCGGCCGTGGTCGCGGAGGTCCGGTCCGGCGGCCTGGAGGAGCGCAAGCTGACGTGCCTGATCCCCATCTACGGCGGCGGACTCTGCGACGATCACTGCAAGAACGACCACAACCAGTCTCCGAAGTGCTATGGCAAGTGCAACTCTTCGTAAGTGTTTCTAGTCTTGTGAGGCCTTTGTGCGGATGCTGATGGCGTTCTATTCCAGGGGCACGTGTGTCTGCCACAGCTGCTGAAGGTTTTGGGACCGCATGCAGGGGATGTGTTAGGCAGTTTCTGGTTGTACTGGTTGTACAATTGACAGAGTTCTGAATATACGAATATCTGATCATCACATGAGCTTCATCGTGGCTATGTTCTCGTTCTGATCTCTCCCGGTGCACGAGCGACCTTACATATGCAACTTCCCAGTTCAGATATCATGTCGCGTCCTTCCGCCGCTCGAGTTCGTTCGCGCGATTCCATTTTTAGCGCACTGGCATACCCTGGGTGTCTTGGATGTGGATGATCCGGTACAGGTAGCGGCCGTTATGAAGAGAGCGCTGCCTCAAGTGGCGCGCTGCTACCTCACTCCACCGCGCGATGCACTGGATCCCGCGATGAGGGTGGAGGAGGTGAGCAGGATACAGAATGACTCTGCTGTGCAGTCCAAACTGTGCCCGGTTGCAAGCTATAAACGAAGAATGCCAGAAGTACCTGTCCACCTGAACTTGCCAGAGCTTATGAATTGCTAGGAATGGAGCTCCCTAATTTTGTTACACCATGAGATCTGAGGTTCAATGGAGTACAGACGTTGTGTCTATCGAGACATAGCATCATCGATATCCCCTAGTCTCAGTGATAGGTCATTTCGGCGACTTGAGCCAGCGATGCAGTTCGTGGTCCGGCGAGAGGATCACACGCGGAGACGCGACATTAAACAGCGAGCCTAATCGTTTGGTTACAGAGCTCAATCGTCCCTTTCGATACCCGTGCGTGCGTGTAGCCCGCAACAGATGCGCGTGTAGAGCAGGAGGCAAGGGAGAGGCGAAAGCGCTGAAGCGCCGCGCTCTTCTTGCCCCAGCTTGTGTGGAGCGAGGCTGCCATCCGCCCCTCGTCTCCTAGGATGTGGTCGTGGACTACGGCTCTATGCGCCTGTGTAGTGTATACCGGCCTTGTGCGGGCATACGTGCCTGCCTTTCCCGCCAACGGCACCGACCCGCTAGCGATCACACCGACCAACTCGTCGGCAGACTCGCTCCTGTACCTTGCCGGCGCGCCCAACTCTGCGTCCGTCCTCGCGGCTTGCTATACCATATACGTGCTCATAATATGCGTAGTGCGACGCGTCTTAATCCGATCCCGCTCGTCTACCTAGCGGCAGGCGTGCATACGGGTGGACTGAGTCAGGGCGCCTTCGTGGTGTTCACGGAGGGCGCGTTGAGTCGCGAGGACCCTAAAGGTGAGTGTCTCTTGGATGCGAACCAATCCACAAGTACTAATGGTGTTCACATGAAAGCCAATGCACCTTGGGTTGCCTTCGTGTCTTGTGAACAGGTCACGACGAACCCTTATTCTGCCGAGATCGACGTTTTCAGCAGCGCATACCAACGGGGTGCGAAGTCTGTGGTAAGCATGAGTCACCAAATCCTACCACAAGATAGCTAATGTCATGGAAGGTCTTATTCTCGCTTGATGTCAACAATGAATATGGATGTGCACTCAACGACACCTTTCGTGCAACTGGACAGCCATCTCTCGACATATACAGCCTCAATCGCAGGATGGATGCTGTGTACGTGACTTTCTTCACACGAAGACAACACCTCACTAACATATTCCACTCAGCACCATCTTTCAGTACATCAATACCGCAGTCTCCGGCTCGGTCGACGCACCCCCTCCTACAGCATACGACCCCACCGCCTTATCATCGGAAAGCACCCAGATCACTGCTGCTATACAGAACGGCATGCCGAGCGTATCGTCATTTGTCCTCGCGACCTTGTCTGCGTGGAACGCCACGGTCCGCACTCCCGCCAACGTCATCAGCGCAGCCAGCACGGCGGGCAACTCTCAGAAGAACCCGTCTCATACAAACACACCGATGTACGCCCCGATACCTCTATCGTTGGCGTAGCTGACATCGGTGATCAGGATTGCTCTCTACGTCGTGACCGGTGTCGTCTCCGCACTTTTCTGCATCATCATCGCCTCTGGTGTATGCTCTCCCAAAATTTTCTCGCACGCTCGCCCTAATCTACCTCTCTAGGCGATCCGTGCTGTCCGCCATCCCGAACGCTACGGCCCACGACCAGATTCGACAACTCCACAGACGCGAACACAGGGCCTCTCCCGCGCCATCCTTGACACGTTCGCCGTCGTTCGGTTCCACGCAACTGACACCGAGGCGGGCCCGGGCCCGGACACGGACGCAAGCTCGCACAAAGCAAGCACGGACAAGGCATGGGAGCTCGTCGAGCTTCCCCGCGGGCGCTCGAGCGGCGGGCCGGGCGAGCGCGTCGTCGTCATCTTCGATCCTCCCGCTGGTGGACCATCCACGCCGCCTGCCGACGCGGTTCCGCGTCGTGCGCCGGCCCCCGTGCCCACGGAGGAGCCGGTCCTTCCGGCGGCGATTGGGCGCGAGACGTGCCCAATCTGCATCGCCGACTTTGCTGATGATGATGCCTTGCGCGTGCTACCATGTGAGGGACGGCACCGCTTCCACCAGGCGTGCGTGGACCCTTGGCTCTTGGAGCTCAGCAGCTCGTGCCCACTCTGCCGTCAAGGTACGTAAGCCCCTTCACTTTCCCGGTGCGGGCGTCTGATGCGGACCTTTTAGATTTTGCGGCGCTTGAGAGCCTTATTGCGGGCGATGACGAGCTTCCGACGACCCCGACGGCGCCCCACCACCGCGAATCGCAGGGGCGGTTTACGCGATACATCCGACTCGCAAGACGACGGACGCTCGAACGTCGTGGTGAGGCCGCCGGCACACGCCCGAGTGGATCGCGTTCTCGCTCCCGCAGTCGAATTCGCGAAGCAGATGCTCGGAGGTTTGCGCCAGATCCTACGGATCCCTACATGCCCGCCGTGCCAACTGCCCTCTAAGCTTGGACCTGTTGCTCTATGTTGCTGTTTTACTGTGCTTACCTTGTACTTTATAGTTGTACCTTGATAACGGTCATGATGTGATCTGTAGTACCTTCCAGGTGTGATGTGCGGGCGTCAACTGCTGCAAGCCCGCATCAGGCACTCATGTAAGCTTCGCAAACCTTGCGGTTCTTACACGATTTCGGCATGAGCGGAACGTGAGTGATAAGAGAGGATGCTATAATTACTGCGCTCGTCCATTCGTGTGCCTGGCCTTCCGCGGCAGCCATCGGCCGATGCGGTGAGGCTTGGGTAGCATATTTCTATTCTCAGTGATAGTGTTCATAATCAATACATTGGGGCACCTTCGCGTCGATGGCTCTCTGCACGGTTCTTGGTGCACGAGCAACAGAGGGGCGACAGGGTCACATGACCGTGTTCGCTTCTGTTTCTTGACATCATCAAACCCGGTCTTGGATGTACATACGTTGAGCTCTCATCACCATCTTGGCCATGCACCAACTCATACTCTGGCACACTTCGACAGTCGCATGCGTTGATCTCTCGTTCGTGATCAGCGCTCAACGCCGCGCGCCCACTCGCCCATTCCTCCACTCCTAGGCGTCGGTAGTAGACCCAGGAACATACGGGTGCATACGAGACGTGAGTACCTCATTCTTGCTGCCCACTCTCTCCCCTGCTCCTACGATAAGTCAAAGTCAGACATGACCGTGAGAGTATCGCTATACAGCACTGTCAGCTCGCCGACCCACGCACCGCTCCATGTTGATGACGTTCCTCTCTCCAGATGCCTCACCCCGCATCAGGACTCTCGGAGGTTGAGCTAGTTCTCCTCGTGTCTGGCCTTTATGGTGCGTCCCCGTCCATCGCAATTTGTAGCATCTGTCTCACTGAGCGAACAGGTTGCTATTTTCCCCTCGTTATCGGCGCGATTGCATCCACAATGAACACACCGACCGCGTCCGCGCGACGCCTCCGTTGGCTTACTCTATGCATGTACGACACGCAAATCACCTATCGAGTCATCGCTGATGAGTCTGTGCGACAGGTTTATCATCGTCACCAGTCACTTGGGCCTCGTAGTGTGGGCGTCGGACGTAGTGGCGCTTGTCGCGGACCGGGCCGCTAGCAAGCGCTCGCTATCCAAGCTTGTGAAGACAATCATCAAGTACGCCCCACTGCTTTCGCTTCCGCATCCAGCCAGCTCATGACCTGTTTCAGCGGGACACCCATCATAACTGTGAGCATGGTCGCCGACAGTTATGCAAAACTTAGCACTCATCTCGTCCAAGGGTGCACTTGCCGATGGGGTTCTAGCATGGCGATGCTACATAGTCTTCGGTAGCCCGCCAGGTTTCGAATGGGCCATGATGTGCATCATCTTCGCCAACACAAGTTGCGCCTTCTCTTGACTCTCCTCTCAAGCTTCCTTCATCTGACGCTCACCTGTACAGCTGTCGGACTAGCGGCGGACCTACTGGAAAAGTATGACTCCATCGCTTGGTCAATATTCTCCCTCATCTTCAACGCTGCATTGACCGGTGCTATGATATGGAAACTGTTGTACGTATCATTACTATTCGTCCATCGAGTTCGCACTAAGAGCCATTCCTGTAGGGATATGTGTGGGGAAGATCCCCTTCGTCGAACCCGCTCCCGAATTGGAGCCGCTGCACGCATTATCGTCGAGTCCTCTGCTGTGGCGTCAGCAGGGGTTTTCGCGTACTTCGTCCTGCTTGTCGTGACCTTGGGGCCGACACGACCCGCAGGATCTCCCGATCCCACTCCCGATCCACACGTCCTAGCCGTCAGCTCTTCCACCCGCTCGGATCGAGCCTACACCGCAGCGGGCATGGTCTTCGCAGCCCTGCCGGTTCTCTTCGTGCGCCTTGATTTCAAAGCCTGCTTTTCCCGCTGACTTCCGACTAGGGCATCTCGCAGGCCCTCATCACCGCACGAACAGGATTACTTCGTCTCATATCGTGTCGCGATCCAGGGTCTACAGCACTTGTTTTGACCTCTGGTTTTACGACTGAGATGGAGAATATGAACATGTCTCAGTGACCCTCGTTATGAGAGATGCCCTCGATGCCCTCCATGATTGAGTTCGCACCTGAGAGTGGCTGCCCGCCCGAGAGCCTGGTTCACCTTGCTGTGATCATCATTGTGGTTGGGGTAGCCTACTCGGCCGCACCACCTCCCTCGACGAGCAGTCTCGCCTTCGATTGTCGCCTCGCGAGCTCCCCGGGCTTTGGCGGCTACTTATAGATAGCCCTTACGTCTTGAGCAAGTATATACGTTGAGAATTTACATTTGCTTGAAGTATACAACGCGTGTCTCACGGAACTATCTCGTCGACAGCTCAGTTGGTGACCTTGAGCACAAAGTTGAGCAGGTAGTCGATCGTGTGGTACGTAATCTTGTCGTGGCCGTTCGGCGTTGGGTGCGTATAGCTGCGTCCACCGTCAGCTCAGCCACCATCGAGCGCAAACACAGACAGGGAGGCGTACTCGGGGAAGGTGTCGCCGTACTGGATCCAGCCCGTGCCATTGATGAGGTGCACGTTCGCGTCGTGCACGCCTGAGAGCGTGGCCTTGTCCTCGGCATCAAAGTACGGCTCCACGCCGTTCGGCATCGGGTGGCCCCACGACGACATGATGAAGATCTGCTGCTTGGGGTAGAGCGCGCGCAGGTCGTGCAGGAACGTGATGTACGTCTGGTTACGCGTGAGTAGGTGAACTGGTGGACGGGAGGGGAAACCGCACGGAGGAGAAGGCAGTGCCGTTGTACTGCCAGTACTGGTCATTCGTGCCGATGTTGACGAAGACGTGCGTAGGCTAAGCTTTATACGACTTAAAGTTCCACGGCGTCGTCACATTGTTGTTCAAAGTCTCGTACGCGCTGTTTTGGGTCTGCAAGTCCGGGTCATGTTAACGATAGGCGGCGATCGCATTTGGACCTACTCACGCGGAAGTACAAGTAGTCCATCCCTCGGGGGCTGCCCCAGCAGTTAGCACTGGACAAATGGTCAGATAAGCTCCTCTCTGCAGGGAAGAGACGATGAACTCGGTGAGGCAGGCGCCGGACTGTGCAATGTGGTTGCGCTCCGCCTTGAAGTATTCGCCGGTTTTGAAGCTCCAGTTGTCGGTGACGCCGCGGTCGCAGAGCTACGGAGTCTCAGCACCGCCGTCAAGCGTGGTGAAGACGAGGGGACACGCACATAACCGGCCGTCAGCGAGTCGCCGATAAATTCAAACACATACTTCTTGTGCTGGTAGTTCGTGAGCTGTGCTCCCTGCGAATGTTCCTCGTCAAGCTGTCTCCTCAACACCTGTAATTGAGGCAGAGCACGGACCTTGTCCAGGACGATCGACTCGAGCTCGAGCCGGCCCCTCGCGCTCTCGAACTGCGTGCGCACATCGAACGTGATCGGGTACTTCGCGAGCTTCGGGGCAAAGAGTCCGACGCTCGTGAGCGGAATCGAGTTCGCGCCCGCGGTGAGGTTGAGCGTAACCCACTCGCCCGCGTCGCCGAAGCGAACGGACACGGGGATGGGCAGGGTCGACACAGTCGCGCCGACGTTGATGGTCATACTTGACGGTGCTTTGGCAAACGCGAGCTTGAAGCCCGAGCCAGGCCTGTGTGTATCGTAATTCCGTTTGCTCGATTTAACGAGGACAAGGAAGGGAACTTACCACCACGATGACGGGACACTGTCCCAACGGCCATGGTACGAGATGTGCGAGTTCGACGGGAGGATGGTCTGCACCGACGTAACGCGGGCGTCGAGCTCGGGCTGGGGCGACGCGTGCGCGCCGGCGACGAGCAGGGCGGCGATCCAGACAAACTTCATGACGGTCGGTGGGAGTGCGCTGATCCCTGTGCACACTCCGCTCGTGGCCCTTTTGAACGACCGACGAAGCTAAGCAAGGCCATGTGCTGGCCATGTGCGTGCTCAAGATCCTCGAGCCGGGCCGGCCGGGCAGCAGACAGTGCAATGTGTCCCTGGCTTGTGCTCACACCCAAGTGTTTTCACAGGTCTTAGGTGATCGTTAAGATAGCTATGCATCGTGCCATTTGACGTAGTGAAAATGTGGAACAAGCTGGAGTGGTCATGGAATGTTGGCAGGAGGGAAGCAGTATTGCCGAGATTCCTCCACATTTGAAGACGCGTGACGTTGTTTCTCCCTTGGTCCCCTGCCGAGGCGCCGACTCTCTCTCAATTTCCCGCTGCGCTGTGATGGGAACTGACGAGACCATGAGGAACAGAACGCGTCCGAGCTGCTAGTCGGCAGCATTCGCTTCCTCCTCGAAAAACCCGCGTCCGACCTCCATACGCGCTTCCCGTTGATCGGATCACGTCGTTTCCTCCTCAGTCATGCACGCCGACGGATCACTGTGCAGTCGGCGCACCAGATCGCTATTCATAAAAGACGAGTCTCGGCAGAGACCAGCGCACCTCTTTGACAAGTGACCATGATCAACTTCTTCTGGATTGCCACCCTGCTCGTCGCCGGCGCGCACGCGTCGGCTCCGAGTCAGCCCAAGCTCGACACCCGCGCGGCGTCAACACAGACCATTCTCCCGTCGAACTCCCACATTTGGTACCATGGCCGCTGGGACAGCGTCCCTTCCTCGTGGTGGTATATGTCCTCCTTTCTTGGGAGCGGATGTGGCAACTGACGACGCGTGCAGGCCCGGCTCGGGGTTCAAGCTCGCGTTCGCCAAGGCACCTTCGAGCATGGTCATCAACGTCGGTGCGACCGCATCGAAGCCTCCCATCCCCGTGTCCGTTCGCTTCGGTGACGTGGGCGAGTGGGTTACGCTCAACCTCACCGCGGGCGCGAACTCGATCCCGCTCACGAGCGTCGGGCTCATTGCTCCCAAGCTCGCGCAGTACCCGATCACGTTCGACGTGCGCACGCAGTTCGAGAGCGCGAGGGGCCGGCTTGAGCTCGTGTCGATTGTGCTCGACAAGGTCAGTGCGCTGTTTCGGTTGGACGTAGTATGTGAAGCTGACGGGCGAATGAGTAGGAGGCGCAGCTCACAAACTACCAACACAAAAAGTATGTCTTCGAGTTCATCGGCGACTCATTGACGACCGGCTACGTGGGTCCCTGGTCGTGTTCCTGCACGGTTTACGTTGACCCTGAGATTGATCTTATAGCTCTGCCCCCTCGGCGTCACCGACAACTGGAGCTTCAAGACCAGCGACTACTTCAAGGCGGAGCACAATCATATTGCTCAGACCGGCGCTTGCCTTACTGAGTATGTGGCGTAGTCATATTCCCATCGACTATTGGCTGACATGTTGCATAGTGCCCCCTGCAACCTGAACCTGTATGGGATGGACTACCTGTACTTCCGCGTGCGTGCTGCTGAGATGCAGTGGCTGTATGAGGCTCACAGTCTTCGTTTCTGCAGACGCAGAACAGCGCATATTCGTACCTGAACAACAACGTGACGACGCCGTGGGACTTCAAAGTCTACAAGGTCCAGCCCACCCACGTCTTCGTCAACCTCGGCACGAACGACTACAACTGGCTGTACAACGGCACCGCCCTGTACAACGGCACCGCGTTCCCCTCCGTGCGCCCTCGCCCGTCCCCACTCATTTGCACGCGACTGACGGCCGCCGCAGACTTACATCGCGTTCCTGCACGACCTTCGCGCGCTCTACCCCAAGCAGCCGATCTTCGTGATGACGGCGTGGGGCTACACGAAGCCCGACGGCGATCAGCTGTACTTTGAGGCCGAGGACGCCGCCACGCTCGCGGGCGTGGTCGACGCGAACGTGCACCTCATCAACGGCACCGGCTGGATCGATTACACCGACACCTTCCCCGAGTGTGTGCGCCCGCATATTGAAATGACGACTGAGCTGACATGTGACGACGCAGCCAGCTGCACCCGACGCCGAACGGCCACGACAAGGTCGCGTACCACGCGATCGACTACTTGCTCAACTTTGGGCTCAAGGTCCCCAACTGATTCGAACGCGAGGTTGTGTACATGGGTGCCCGTGGCTCTGCCGTATCCACGCACTGTACACTTCGAGTACAAACAAAATAAGCTATCATCTCTGCCGCTCCCATCCTGCCACGCAGGAAGCTAGCATGATCAAGCATCTTCGGGCTGACGAGGCAAGGTGCTACCAGAAAATGAGACAGGCTGACGCCAATCAAAATCACCTGTCAAAGTGATGACGGTTTGATGAAAATCCTTGGTCGAAACAAAGCGGGCGATGCCCGTGCGAGCAATTACGAGGGTCTGAGAGATCCCCTGGGGAAAGCGTCATGAATGGTCCTATCAAGAAAGGATGGGCACAGACGAATATCTCCGGCAGGAGCGTGAACATGGTGCTCCCCGATGCACCCTCAATGTTTGTGGCGCGCTGCATGTAGTCAGAAGGAAATCATCGTGCTAAGTGAGGAATAGAGCGTACTGAAATCATGCCTGTATACACAGCGACAGCCACCCATGATATCAACGACGATTCGACGAATGCCCTTCCTAGAGACATGCACCGCATGAAGCTGTTCGTTCTGCCCGATCTCCTGCAGATCATACTAAGAAGAAGTCAACACCCGAGCAAAGACGCAGTAGAACAGCACTCGCATAATTCTCGTGATGATCGAAGTGCTGAGTACCGTGTTCACCATGAGGGAGCCCAGCGCCCATGATGTTCGAGACAGGTAGGCGGTTCTGAGCGATACTGAACCCAGCTTCGGAGAGGCGTGCCCTGGTATCTCTGCCAGATCGATAGCTAGATCAATTGCACTGGACCAAGAGCCGAGACCTGTACCACACGCCACGTCAATTCAAATAGGCTGACGTAGGAGACGAGCTTACCTACCGAGGAGAATTATGATCGAGAACGCCATTGTCCATTTGATCCACTGTCGCTTGTCAAAGATCATATAACACCTCCAAGCGAGCACACTATCGCATAAGACACCCTGTTCTGACGTTAATGGATGACCAGGACGAAGAAGAACGTTGAACAGACACATATACATGGAGACATGCTGCAAGGACATAAGCGACGAACTACTTGCCTTGATCGCTGGGCGTACGTACTCAGAGAAGGCCACGAGAAGGTCCAGACCACTTGAAGCAGTGTTTGCTGCCGGTACGACCAACTTTGCGATCACGTTGAACGTCACTAGGACGAACCTGGCGTACATCTTAGAGGAAAGCACTATGTCACGGAGGAATGTGAAACTCACATCAGCACCACCACGCATCGTATGGTCACCGAGCCTAGGTTTCCAACTCGGGACGTCGACCACATGGACATTGTGAAGAGGACGATGTATACACCTGATAGATACATTCAGGACATGAATATAGCTGACTCGCTAACATCTGACCAACTGACCGTACAGCCCAAGCGTCAAAAATAGGCCGACAGGACTGTCAACTTTGGTCGCAAACCAGATGGAATCCGCCCAGCAGACCATGATGGCCGGAGAAGTGGGCGGAGGGTCGCACTGAGCACTCGCGAGGATCTTATGAGGAGGGTATTTCTGTCGTGCTCTACCCCGCGCTCCGGCCGCTGCCTTCTCCCTGTGCTGATCGAGGGCGTTGCTGACAGTGACGCGAGAGCACCGACGCAGAGCAGGGGACAGGAGTATCCAGAGCAGAGTGTCGTATGCTGGTGTGCAATACATGGTACGCATGGATGGAAAGCAGCCAATATCCTCAGCGAGAGGTTGTTGCGTTCTCCGAGAGACGTCCAGGTCTGAGGTCAAGCTGACTTGCCGAAGTATAGAGCGGCAACATCAACTCCGAGCCTGTATCAGGTTTTACGTGGAACCAGTAGTGACCCTTGGAACAAGAGCAGACGTGGAAGATCATGCGCTCCGAAGTCCACATCGTGGTGCAGGCGACAGGATGTCGATGCGCAGCAGCGACGCAGGCGATGTGGTGACACGGAGCAAAGAGCGTGATGATCAGGTGACGTGTTGTTTCCCGACCTTGTGGAAGGCTAGATAACCTTGCGAACGCGAAGTAGTATAAGAACAATAGCTGGTATATATGAATCTGTAACGATTGACAATCAGACGGCAACATATCCACCCCGACTTGTTGGCCGGGAGCGTACGCCAGAGCAAAGGTGTGCAGCGACATCACGGAGCATGTACGGCACTTCTCGCCAGAAATCGCGGTGACTGTCGAGTTTAAGGTCAACATAACATGTGATTGAAAAAAGAAAAAGGGACGGACGGGATGAGGTCGTATCCAGTAGCACCGTATGTCGAGTAGTTGTAGTACATCCCGACACCGAAGTATGCACCGATGGCAAGCAGCATGCTAAGCAAGACTTAGAGCGAGTTTTGCCTTCCAGGGAAAGTACGTACACCAAGAAGAACCACCCAATACCAGAGCCCATCTTCTGCTTGTCCTTGTGTTCGCCATCGTCGCCCTTGTCGTCCTTCGGAGGCGACTTGGGCGGCTCGCCACTGTCTCCTTCTTTACGAGCACACCCAGCGGGAGTGATCCAGTTGATGATAGCAGTCGCTCCGTCGTACGAGGAGAAGGTGGGATCGGAGGCTGTGGCTGCGCAGTGGAGGGACACGTTCAGGTGCTGCGGTACTGCGGTGTCGTTGTGGGAGGGGTATGTGGGACCAGAGAAGAGAAGTGAGATCCCATCCCCGGCTGCACAGAAGCGTCAAGTGCAGAAGAACGGAAAGTAAAAGAGGCGACGTACATTTGAGGGAAGAGATGGT
>LCTX01000714.1:0-24825 GCA_002233555.1 Limonomyces culmigenus | reverse complement strand
ACGTGATTGTAACATTATATGACATCACTACGACTCATACTTGTCTAACAGAGTTTGAAGTGACAATACTGATCAAGAGACATGGCTCTAATGTTTTGATTAGAGCAAAGCTATATGTGGGTATTATGGCACATAGAGGACCTTGTTTGAGAGCCAAGAAGCACAGCTTTTTTCGTTATCATTTATATGCTGCCCCCACCCCACAATGCAGTGCTGTAAAGTGATCTTGTAAAAAGTGTGAAACACTTGATCAGTATTGTAGGGCACTGTAAGTGAGGGCATCGTTTTATATTCCTTTGTTTAGTGGTGCAGTCTCTTGATAGAGCTGTGACAAACACGCTGGCCCCGTATGGCTCCACCAAGACCCATGTGCACAAGCACAATGGCCACAAATCAATTGATGTCGCTGTCCTTGGCATATGCTTGGCCACAGCCACAGCCACGGCCACCATTGCAGTGGACCACCACCTCTCTACCACATTGGCAGACCGTAAGCCCAAGTCTGCACCCGCTGCATTGACCACGCCCGCTCTGGCTGCGCTTGAGAAGCTGTTCCCAGGTACAATCCTGGCCGCAACCAAGTCCTCAACTGTTCAGACAACCAAGCTCCTGGCAACCACAACTGACTTGGTGGGTTTGGCCCTCCCGGTCCTACAATCAGTGACAGCACTGGCACTGGCACGGTACGTGCATGCACGTCTGCCCCCGGCTTGAGTGTGGACCAGTGCAACATCATCAGCTTTGGCACAAGCGCACCCTGGCACGGCGTTTGACGGCTTGCTGTGGACACGTAGCCCACACATGCTGCCCAAGGCAGACGTCCGGGACGCTGCACACAGTGTTGCCTGCGTACGTTCTGCCTGAGCACACAATTGTAAACAGCTCGCTGACAATGCCCTTCTTTTGACAGACCAAGTACTCAGATACTCAGGCCGTGCTGACTGCCGCACACAATGCCCACAGCACCAATTGCGGCTTGTACAGCAATAGCTACCCCCCATTGTAGCTGCACCTAGCCAACACAGACTATTCTAGTTCTTGCTTGTTGATAAGCTTGGGACAGGTGCACAACAGGCCAATGGAGCACGCTTGGCACATCTGCTGCAACCACAAAAGCACGCCCGCGCCAGCTCCACTGCCCACTGTGCCTGCGGAGCCGTAGTTTGCGCAGTTGTACCTTGCGCACCTGTGCAGCGACCCGCAAACCCACACCTGTCTGTCCCCTCCCCCCACTGTCTCATACCCAATTAACAGCAAGCTACAGACCTGCTGATGTGCGTGCTGATTGTGGGTGTGCTTCAGCTGGCCCTGCTCCCCTCCGCAGGGCTTGCACTTGCGGGCGCGGTGCAAGCTTCAATCTGGCTGCCCACGCTTGTCTGGGGTGCAGATTGCAGGCGGAGCATGGGCCTTGGCAGCCAGTACGTGCTTGACACAAGCCTCACGCAGAGCGCATACTTGCTCTACGTCCTTGCGTGCCCTGTGAACATCCTTGACGTTGTGTTGCACCGCTGGACGTGAACTCTTGGCGCACTCTTTCTTGTGCAGGCAAGCGTGCTCTGTGCACAGGACATGCCTGGCTCTGTGTTCCTTGTCCTATGCATGTGGCAGACAAGTGTGCCCATGTACAAGTGGTACCCGCCGCTTGAGGCGGGTGGCAAGGCACGCATGCTGGGCAACTGTGCAATCTGTGTGGATGGAGTTGGGAGGGAGGAGAAGGGCGCAGAGGAGGAGGGCGGCGGCGGGATGGAGGGGAGGGCAAGCAAGGGCAGGGAATGCATGGGTCAGGGTGGGGTATGCACTGGCGCTGTGTCAGCATCTGCTTGTGAGTGGCTGGCAAGACAGGTTGGGGTGCATGTGGCTGATGGGTGTGTGCAGCACCAAGCATACTTGGAGCAGTGGCTAGCAATCGAGGTGCGTGCTCAGAGTAGGACAGTGACTGCAAGCTGTATATCAGCTTGCTGGGTGGCATTGGTGGTGGTCCAATGCTCGTTGACAAAGAGTACGCACTATCTTAGACTGTGATGGTTGAGGCGCATAGCCAAGAGCTTGAGTAGAGTAGCACAATGTACTGTACCGTACTCTATGGAACCACATGCCATCATTTCAATAGAATGTACGGGACTTGGTGATGGGGAAGGGAGGGATGCGGAGAACATGATGTCTTGTGGTCACACAACGTCAACATATCACATATTGGTAACAGTCAATCACTTGCTCTTGGCTCAATGGTAAACATGTCAAGCTTTCCTTCACTAACTTGCGCCAACAGCTGGTTTTGACTTTCACGGTGGCCTACCATTTCAACACTTGCTGCTAGTCTGCTTGTGGGGGTAGGCAGCACCTGCGAGAGAAGCGAGCAAGGCATGACAGCCAAACAATGATGTGGGTCTGCCCGTGTCTTTGCCTCTGCTCAGCTCACCATTGCTCTCCAGGGCGTGTTTCTTATGAGAATCACTTGCTATAATCGCAGGGGCACGTTTTTAGATGCCTCTAAGGGCAGATGTAGTAAGATAGCTATACAATTTTGTCTGGGAATCGCATATCATTGTTGTCAGATTGTGCCTTGTCAACCTCCATCTTCTGCCCAGTCTCTGACACTTCAACGGGCTCTGATCCTTCTGGCAAAGGCTGGGAGTCGTCTCCAAGCATCTTGAGTACACTGACAAGTCGCTCAAACTTGCGCTACTTTGGTGGCTTGCCATCAATCATCCCTTGGAATGTCAACTTGGCTTCAATGAGACTGGGATCTATGTCTTGAATCTTGTTGATCTGCTGTTCCAGTTCTGCGGCAGATACCTTGAGACCCATAGCCTCAAGATACTTGACGTTCATCAGCGTAATTTTGGCTATACATGCAACCTGCTTGGTCTTGTTCTCCTTAGTTTTGGCTGCATGCTCAATGTTCTCTGCAATATGCACATTGTGTGCTGCCATGTGCTCCTTGCGCTTGCGTTGTTCTTCACCACTGGCATCCTGTTCACAGGCATGAGCACATATATAAGCCTCAATATCCACGTGTAAAGGTGATGTCTTGATGACAGCAGCTTTGAAATCCTTGACATGATTAGTGGCTGCCCTGAGGAGCGCGTTTTGGTGAGCCTGCAACATGGTAGGATAGCGACACTTGAGATCCATGGCTTGTGCAAGCATGTCTTCATTCTTGTTGTTGGTGAGAGTTGCTTGACCCTGCCTCTGCCTTTGAGGAGTGAGGGTTGCAATGATGCCTCCTGGTGCATACTCCTTTGTGAATTGATCCATGGTCTTGACAATCCCTCTCATGAAGCCCACAAATAAGGCCTCAAGGTTGGGAAGCATGCCCTGCTGTCTGAGGGCACAAATCTCGTACATGACCTCAGGTGTGTCCCAGGCAGCTCCCCCAAAAACAGACCCAGTCTGAGTGCAGGCATTGTCGGCAAGTACAAGATCAGGGTTGTCTGCAATTGCCTGTGCATGGGCCTTGATGTGATTGTAGATTGAGCCCATCAGGAGCGCATTGTTGTTGACATGATTGCGCACATACACCATGAACAGACAGGAAATTGCCTGGGAGTATGCAGCAAGAATAGCAAGCTCAGTGAGTGTGGGCCAATTGTCTAGCCCTTTGTAGATGTTCTTCTGTATGTTTACAAAGAGCTGAGACCCCTTGTGCAGGCGCATCTCTGTCAGATACTTGCATATGTTGTTGCAGAACAGCAGCAGTACAACGGTGCCGTCCACAAGCAATCTATAGCGAGTGTTGCTTACATCCGGGAACGTGATCAGGCAACCAGTTTCACACTCCATCCACCATCTCCAGGTGTCATGCTTGCCTCAATTGTCATTGCTGTGATTCAGGCACGCAGCTGCAATGCCCACAAGACGAGTACCCCCACAAGGAATGTTGGCAAGCTTTGTGAGCTTCCCAACTGCTGCATACTTGATTGCTGCCTTGATCTTCTGCTCAGCCTTCAATTGGCCGTCCTCCTCCTGCTTATCCTTTGCCGCCTGATTGCTTGCCTCTGATTTCTGCTTTGCCTCAGCCCCAGCCTTGTTAGGAAGATCCATTGGTTTCTCCTCAATCTCCAGCTCTGCATAGGCAGCCTTCATTGCAGTATTGCCTCCCTTGGTTTTGTTGAGATCTTTGTGCATTGCACATCCCACATGCACAAAGAACTTGGCCTGGATCTTCTCATCTGCACTGAGACTGGCGAACTCCTTCTCGCCCTGCTTGACAAAGAGCGCTCTCCATGCTTCTTCCACAAGATCGTCCTGCTGATCCTCTGGCATCTGGGCAAAGTCTGGCCTGCTCTTGAGCATCTCCTCCAGCTGAGTTGAGTAGAGCTGCAAGACCTCAGAGTTGGTCATGGAGCTCACAGCGCGCTCTCCACAGACCCGCCAATCGACAGCCCTCTTCCAGTCTAAGAGAAGAGCGGCCACACTGTACTCATCAGACAAGTGATTGCCCTTGTATCCAGACAGTGCTTGCGTGAATGCGGCTATGCCATCAATGGGCATCCGCGCTCCAAGAGGGGTCTTGTTCCATACATTCTTAGCCTGACCTAGGATGTTCTTCCAGCCTTGGACCTGCGTCTTGGCCTTGTGGTTGACTGCCCTGTGGACGCCCAGAGTTTGAATCACACCGTGCTCTGGACCATCTTTGTTGTATGGATCAGGGAGCTGCATGTGCCTTGACTTGTTGGGAATGTTCCTGACAGATGTGCTGTCTCCAAAGATAGTTAGATCTGCAAGATATAATTCGATCTGACCACACAGATTGAGGATTGCCTGATGCTCTGACTGGTTGATCTCATAGGCAATCTGCATGTCTGCTAGCACTCCCATCTCTGTCAGAAACCATCCCACACTGCGCATGTTGACCCGCTCTTGCACGTCAACATCCAGAAGATTGGTGGCAATCTTGATCACTGCAGGGATTTGCTTGGCCAAGACACCATGTGCACGCAGAAGCACAACATTTGTGTGTGTTTGTGAGGTGAACACACCACACTTCTTTAGCCAACAAGACTTGTTTGCAGATCGAGCCTTGGTCAGTGCTTGGCTGGTAGAGATCTGGCTGCGCAGTACCTGGTTGCAAAACATCTTTGCTCTGCGCCTCTGGTGCTTGTGCCATCGCTCTAGGACCTGCACTTGCTTCTTCTCCCTCTCTAACTGAGCCCTTGAGTCTTCAAGAGCTTTAGCTATGCCCTTGCTCTCCTCAATCAGAGAGGCAGTCTTGAGTTTCAGCCCAGTGATAGTGGAGAGTAGATTACGCTCCCTCAACACACTGAGATGCAGGTTTTAGGATAGAGATTGAGACTGATAGCCTGCAGCTGCAGCCTTGATGTGAGAGCTAGCTAGAGCATTTTTCATGTGAGACAGAGCGGCTTGCTGGGACTCAATCTGACTGGCTTGAGACTCCAGAATCTGCCCCTGTTCAAGCAACTGCTGCTGCATCTTGACTTGAGATCGCTGGTTCGCTTCCTGTCTCAAAGTGAGATCACTGGCTATTGCAGCATTGCATACACTGACCTTCTGATTCTTCTGCTGCTTTGCTAGACTCCTGGCATTGCTCTTGTCCCTGTGCACTGCCAAAGCCCCTTTCACGGCTTCATCTGCCCGGCGGCTGGCTGCTCTCAAACCCTCTTCAATGGGTGCTGAACCTTCTCAAGCATACTGCTCTGCCTGGTTCTTGACATGAGCTTCCCGCATACGGGCAAGCTGAGCCTTCGGCTTCTCCAATCTCTGTTTCTTGCCCATAGCAAAGTGATGGAGAAGAAGAGAGATCAAAATTGTGGCTGCTGAGTGAGCCAACACCCAGGTCCGGCAAAGCTTCGGACATTGGCAAATGAGACAATTGAACTTGTGACTTGAATATCTTGTGTATAAATGAGTATACCACTCAACTTTCCTGAACAAAGTCTTTAAATCTAACTAAAGGGCAATACACCCAAGTTTCAGAAAAATTATTCAGCTTGAGCGGATTGCATGGACAAATCTGCAATGTGCATGGGATCTTGGCGCCTAAGCCCGGCGTGTTTGGATCCGTCACGGAAGCGTCACATGCTTGCATGACCCATTGGCGCTGCCTACCCCCACTGCTTGGGATAAGAAGGTGTCAAGGTGACAATACAGGAGGCTGAAAGATGGTGAAGAGGGTGATATACCTTTTAAATAGTTTCAACCCCAGCAACAATGCTGACAACCAACAACAACATTCACAATGCTTGTTACACTGAAAATGCTTGCCACAAGCTATAGCTGGTAACTTTACCCCTTCTCAGTATTGTCAGATTTCAACAATGCATGAGCTACCCTATGGACTTGGCTCTTATCCTCTCCAACTGGTACCATTTGCTGCTGACCAACTACCTGCTTCTTAATCCTCTTCTCACCACCACACTTCACCACACAAGGCCTGCCAGATGATGTCCATCATGTCCACCAGCTCAGAGACTAGCAGCAGTATTGAGTCAGAGATGGAGAATAGCAGGGATTATGAAGACAGAAACCCGGAGGTGGACCAACTTTACCTGCTACTAGTAGAGGAGTGAGAGTAGTATGAGAGCAGACCTTCCTCAGAGGGTGGGCCTGACCAAGGTTTGAAGGAAGGGGAAGAAGACATGCAGGAGGAGGGGGAAGAAAACAGGGTTTAATCTGCTTGCTGTCTTTGTTTTCCTCAATCTTGCAGCTGTTGTAGCTTTCCATCATTTTGTCTTGTTGTGTTTCTGAGAGTTCATTGCAGAATTCTGCTGAATTGCAGTTTTGATTTCACGCAATGTCAAGATGATAGCACCACTACTGTACCATCTTATCCAAATCTTTGTATCCCAAAGATACAACATCCCTCTTTGCTTTGCAACAGTCCTTGGGGTCACCAGTGTGATGCAACAGGGTCTTCTCTTTGTCTCTGACAAAAAGTTTTCTTTGCATGCTTACATTTGGATGGTGCAAGGCACCTTGACATGTGTTTACTTGGGAGTAGTACCACAACCTGGCAGCTCTGGTATAAGTAGGCACTTCCTTTGAAACGTGGTCTGGTGGAGTTGCTGAGCCCAGCTTTTGGTGACAACATGGACAACAGTTATGTACTTTACATGCTACTCATGCAGTGATGTTCTTGTTGTGTGCCTGCCCTGCAACCATGCACATTCTGGGCACATTGCTCAGAGTTTGCCCTGTCCCCCAGTCTGCATATGCACAGCAGGTAGGCTGCTGTACCTTGTCTAGGCCAGGTCCCTTAGACTTGTGCCAGGCTCACGCACATATGCACACTCTCTACACTGTGCTACTATGAATCTGCCTAGCAGCCCATGACATCTCCAGCATCTTGGACTGAGTTGGCATTTTTCCCAGTCCTCTGCCGCTGTTTGCCCGGCCTCTGGACCTCCTACTGGACAGCACCTGGTAGTCAGACCACCAACCAACTCCCATCTGAGTAGGACCATCTTGGCTTCATGCTATAAGGCTTGATCAGGTGTCATGCACCCTCCTTGTGCTGCCTTTCTCCTTTCCCCACTCTCACACAATCTGTGTGCTCCTGCGCACCCTGCACCTGCTACCGGCTCTGCACTGGCTTGAGGACTCAGCTCTGGACTTGGGTCACACGCGGGAACCCACCAGTATTGCCTGCCTGGCCTTACAGACCTTGCACCAGTTACTGGACAGCCCCTGGCCTTCCTGGACACCTCCTGCTGTTTCTGGCCTCATTGACTTGGATTGTGTTTAATTCCCAGGCAGTCTTTGGCAATCAGTTGGCATCCCACCAAACTATGACTCTTTGGCTTGCTTGGCCCGAGTTCCACATTCCCACATCAAGAAGCGCACCTCAGCGCCTCAGGCCCCTGGAACCACCCCTGGGCTTCCTAAAGCCTCTGTAACACATTCTCCTGATGTGTCTAACTGCTTATAGGCTCCTCCAGCTTATTGGCTGACTCTGCACCTCTGCCAAGCCACCTCCAAGGTTCTGGCTTGCCCCCAGCAAGCCTACACGCTCCTGACTGTGTCTTCCTTCCTCTGGACCATTTCCCCTGTGGCTCCTTTGCCCCTCATTGTCTCTGTCTCCTTTATAAGTGCTCTGTTGATACAAATAGTCCCCTAATTTGTCCCAACTAGCGTTATGCCCATGCACTTGTATTTCTACTCTAGCCTGAGCTCACTAGGAGCCCAGCTTTTATTCCAAGCTTAGTTCCCCCTGCATCCCTTTGAACACAACTATCTATATTAACCTTATAATTTATTCCTTCTCTTTTGCTTGCACTAGGCTATGCAGGCTCACCACAAGACCTGCATACCAGTGCACCCCTGAACAGGGCACCATGTGGTTGGCAGAGGCCGGGCACATATGCTGAAGCCTAGCCCTTGCTCCCAACACAATTACTAACACTATACCAACTCTACCAAATTGGAAATACACTCATTCTGACCATACACCTTCTGGCTGCAATTCCCACTGGCACGCTTTGGGTCTGGTGGCTTTGACCAGCAACATGCCTTGCAATCATACTGCACCATGTTTGCAAGCAAACACTTATGACAGGAGCTCAAGTTCTAGATTTGGACAAACATTATATACAGGGCAGTAAGGGGCAGGAGGAAAGTTGTTGTTGACACCATTTAGTCACCCAAGGTCACGCCTTGGCGCTGAGAGCTACTCGGGTCTTGTCACAGACCGGAGTCGGTGCGCCGACTCAGCTGGTTCTGGAAAAGACAGCAAGAGCAACATATATAGTATGGACAGATATGAATGGTAACCCATTCATAGCAGCCTTGTGGCTCAGTAGCAGCACGTGGCATTCTGTCCGTTGCGTGGCGCCTACTCAGTATTGTCAAGGTGTTGCCCGGCTCCCGGTTGGCTTCCAGAGGTGCCGGTTGGACCGGAGGTCGACCGGGGTCGGTACCTAGGCCGGGGACCGAGTGCTGAGTGCCAAAGGCCAAGCGCAGGGCGCGCAGAGGCTGTACAGCGGCTGGAAAGCCGTGGGGGCTGCTGGTGGGTTGGAGGGCAAGCGGAGCGTTGGAGAGAGGTAGATTGGATGTTTAGCGTAGCTCATGTGAAAGGGAATGAGTACGCGGAACGGGATCGGAAGGAAGCGGGAGGATCGGAGGGGATCCAACTGGTGAGGGCCAAGATCAGCTCCGGGGGTTGGGAGGCGGAGTCGGAACCAGAGGCGGGAAGTGTAAGGATGTAGTGAGTGTGGTACCGGCTTGGTAGAGTTGGTATAGCACCGGGAATCAAGTCGGGAGCGAGGGCTTGGCTTCAGCGTATGTGCTGCGCCTCTGCTGACCACACATGCCCTATTCAGGGGTGCACTGGTGCGCAGGACTTGTAGCAAGCCTGCATAGCCTAGAGCGAGCAAAGGGAAGGTAAAGGCTGCATAGGCAGCATGGATAGTCAAGTCTGAACTGGGGGCAGGGGGAACCAAAGTCAAGATAAAAGCTGAGCTCCTACTCAGCTCAGGCTGGAATAGATATACATGCAGATTGGCGGATTGCCGGGGGTCGCTGAGTCAGAGCAGGTCATGGGATGCCTTTATCAACAGAGCATCCCTGTACGGTCAGAGTCCATGAGGAGGCGAAGGGATCACAAGGGGAACAGTCAGGAGAAGTCCCAAACGGGAAACACACAGACAGGAGAGCACAGACTCGCTGGAAGCGAGCCAGAACCTCGGAGGCGGCTTGGCGGTGGCACCGAGATCGCTGAAGAGTCGAGGGGAACCTATACGCGGTTAGGCTCGGCTGCAGGAGGCGCTACAGAGGCCCAGGGCGCCCAGGGGCACTCCCAGGGGCCTCTGGCGCTGAGGCGGCACTTCTTGATGCAGGAGCGCGGAAGCCGGGCCGAGCGAGCCAGAGGATCCGATCGAGTCGGGATACCGGCCGGATGGCGAAGACCGCTAGGCAATCGGAGGCGATCCGAGTCGGTGACACCGGAAACGGTGGGAGGTTTCCGGGTGGGAGGTGTCCGGGAGGGCCGTGAGCTGCCCAGGACCTGGCACATGGTCCGCAGGGACAAGCCGGGGCCGCCAGTTGGTACCGGCGAGTACCTCGAGTCCAGGGCCGAGTCCATGAGCTGGTGCGGAGCCGGTAGCGGGTGCGAGGGGTCCGGGAGAGCGTGTGCGGTGTGTGAGCGGGTGGAAGGGAGAAGGAGGCGTAGGGGAGGGCGCACGGCGCCCGACTGAGCCGTATAGTGTGTAGCTGGACCTGGACCACTCGGAGGGGTCCGGTTGGTGGTCCGAGTACCGGGCACGGCCCGGGGAGAGAGGACCAGAGGCTGAGGAGGAGAAGGTGCGGTGAGGAGGGCCCAAGGCGCCTGACTGAGCCGTAGGCGTGTAACCGAGTGGGTAACACTCAGAGGGCGTCCGGTCGGTGGTCCTAGAGTCGGGTACAGACCGGGAGGAGGTCCGGAGGCGAGGTGGATGGAGGAGGAGGTCCGACTCCGGTCAGGGAGCCGGAGGTGTCATGGTCTGCCGGGCAGATCCATAACAGGTCTCCGAGCTCTTGTTTGGCAGGCCAGGCGAAGCCTGGAGGAGAATCTCCGAGCTTTGCCAAACAAGGCCTTAGGCAAGTTGATTGAAGTTCTTTATCGCCGTTCAGAGGCCTCGTTAAGCCTGCCAAGGGTGGCTGCTGGCATGCTCCCGCTGTACACAGCACAGAACATGAGCGAGTGATGATGAAATGAATACCAATATAAGTGCATGTGTAAGATAGACACAGAAGTAATACCAAACGGGCTTCACTCTAGCGGCTTACGGACCCAAAAAATGTAGTTGCCCTGTCTTGTCACCCACCCAGGGAAGCCATAGCTAGCACTCCTTGGTGCCAGATGCCAAATGTTCCGGATCGGCTCATAAATCAATCCACGAGTTTCTGCCTCCCTGCGACTCGGGACAGATAAAGGTGGGAACGTCTGGTTGTAGCGGTGTGTCTGTGTAATCCAAGGCCTGCCCTCAGCAGACGATCGGTAATCGGTGAAAAAGTCGAAGAGCTCTTCGGGGTTGATGTATTTGGAGTGGGTGTGCGTGCCATTGGAAACAATCCCGAGAAGCTTCTCGGCCACGAGGATGGTGCTGAGGTACGAGAAGGGAGTCCTCGCGATGGACGACAGGAAGAGGTGGCCGCCCGGCTGCAAGCAGTTAGCATCTCAAAGCGAGTCTTCTACTACCTGACATACCTTGACGAGCTCGGCACATGTTCGCAAGAATTGGGCCGGGTTGTCCACATGCTCGATGACCTCCATACTGCAGACGGCGTCGTACCGTTGAGGTTCAGGCAAGAGCGTCTCTGCCGAGGCGTGGATGTACTTCAAAGTGCCAAAGTCTGGCCCACGACGAGGCCCTGTGAGTTCAGGATCGGCAGCAGCGTGTGTGGTGGCGATAGCAATGCTAGAGGCTGAGGCGTCGATGGCGGTTGTCTGTGCACCCAGGCGTGCTAGTGCCTGACGAGCATCAGATATCGGACGTGAGAGGGACGTTGTTTGTCACACGTACCTCTGACAACAGTCCCCCGCCGCAGCCCACGTCCAGTATGTCCAGACCCGCCAGAGGCTTCCCGCCTGTCTCCATGCGAGCTGCGATCGCTTCACCTTGATCCTCCCGTGCGGCCTCGAGCAGCTTCTCCTTCACAAACTCCAACCGCTTGGGATTCATACGATGCAGTTGCGCATACTCGCCTGACTCGTCCCACCATAGCGAGGATAACCGCGAGAAGAACGCGACCTCTTCCGAGTTCACGCTCGACTGCCCGGGCGCAGCCTGCGCCAACGGCGTCTGCGATATGCTGGACACGGAGAGCAGACGTGCATTCGATCTAGAGCCAGGTTGAACCCGAGCCCGTCGACAAGTGTTACGAGCAAAGGGTAGCGCGGACCGACCGCTTGCGCGGAGAGAGAGAAACGTCATGTCAGCACACCCCGGGCCGCACACGGTCTTCCATCCTACCAGGTAGGATGTGGGATTTATTGTACATTTCGTCTCAAGGACATGTGCTTCTACAAACTGATCGTGACGGGAGTGTACTTTATCGTCCAAGGAGCCAAATAGCCAACGCGAAAGGAGGATGGGAAAGACAGCCAGGACAGCAGCAGAGGATGATGGCGACAGAGAGCAGCAAACCGCGTCAGGACCAGCACACAAACGCACTGCCTCATGCAGCGCTGTAGATGAAGAGGTTGTTGGTTGCGGCAATCTGTGTCCAGCATCAGTCACCAAGAGAAAAGCTGATGAATCATGCGAGCATATGCTTACCGCGATGGTGTTCTCGCGCGGGTGCCAGCTCGCGTGCAGGATCTTCTTGTTGAAGTCGAGAGTCTCCGTCATCATCGCCTCGCGCAGCGGGCGGCCGTTCTTGGGGCCCGGACCCTTGTTCCCGGGTACCGTGCCGCCCTTCTTGACCTTGAACGCCGACTTGTCCGCTTGCAGAACGACGTCGGAGAGTGTGTCGGTGTCGTAGAGCCGGAAGTAGTTGTGATACGAGCCGGTGAGCACATGCCTAGATGCCCCAGTCAGTCATCGCGAGCATGACGCTGCTGCACACGACTCACTTGTCGTCGCCGCCCCACACACACTCGAACTTGTCGAAGATGCAGTCGTTCTCGTACAGATCGCATAGCTTTCCGCGCAAGTGGTCGTGAATGGGGATGGTCTTAACCGGCCGGCTGTCCATGTTGACGTCCCAGATCTTCAGCGAGAGGTAGTCGCGTGACAAAATGTACCGCCCGTCGTGCGAGAACTTGACGTCAGAGATGGACGAGATGATCTCGGAGAAGAAGGAGCGGTTTGTCGGGTCCTCTTCCTCCTCAAAGCCTAGTGACTGTCAGAGGACGGCCGATGAACCGGAGGTGGCAGGAGCTCACACTTGGCGTGCCGATCGCACAGTGCCGACTCGCGCATGTCCGCAAGCTTGATGTTGGACTTTGAGCTCGAGTACATGAACACGTTGCAATGCTGCGGGTGGAACTCGGCGGAGGTGATGACCTCCGTAAGCTCTTCCATGTTGACAGGCTTGATGTCCACAATGTCTGTTTCGCATCAGATTCCGCGTTCCAAAGTAAGCCATGGACGCCTCACTGAAGCTCTGGTCGCTGATGTTCAGGTTCCAGAGGTTGATGCGCAAGTCATCCGCCGAGACGTATGTCTCCTGGTCCGAGTTGACAGAGATGGAGTGTATGTGGTACGCATGCGCGTTCGAATAGACTTTGCGGGGAACGGCGGCGATTATGCTGTCCTGGTGGGTCATGCGGGGGAGGCGGAGGTGTTGGATGGAGGGAGTTTGCGGGAGGTTGGTTTCGGACACAGCCCGAATCTGCTTCTCATACACCTTCCATAGCTTGATGGTTTTGTCTGTAGATGCGTATGAGCTCGGCAGCTTGGACCCACACGTAGGCTCAACTGACCGTTCGTCGACAGCAGGAAGTGTGCAGAGTTTTGGCGCTTGCACCACTTGATCTTGTTGATCTTCTCCTCAATCTCGAGCGATTTGAGATAGTCGAACTCGGGCTCGTGTGACTGAAACTCGGTGTAGAACTTGTACTCACATCCCTTCTTCTACAGAGCGGCGCGGGTCAGCAAGAGCGTCCTACATGGGTGTGACGCAGCATGCGGCGCACGCGACGCGATGCAACCCACCATCTCATTGCGCTCGAAGAGGACTACGCGACCCCCCTTGTCACCAGTGGCAAGGTAATTTCCGGTAGAATCAAACTCGACAGTGGAAATGATGTCGGCTGTTTGGGTCACGCCAGTGAGAGGCGGCCGACTCAAGGCCTGCACGGACATCGGAGACAATGTCGCACATACCTTCCGTGATGTCCTCTACCTCGCCCTTGTCGCCAAAGCACTGGGCGAACCTCCATCCACCCGAGCCGGAGGGATCGTCAGCCATTATATGATCGTTGGAAGATGGTGGTGGTTGGTAAGAGCGTGGGGGAGTGCGGAGATGATGGGTATCGTTCGAGACTTGATGCCCGAGAGTGTATGTTGATATGTGCTAATCGACGGTTTTGCGAAGTCCTGTCCAAACGCGACAGAGGATGACGATAACGCGTGGAGAGGAAGGTGTTGGCGCGGCGCGGCAGCCCTGTTCTCGACGATTGCGGCACGCCGGACCGGGGCGGACGAGCCCGGGTTCCTTTGACCTGCGCGCCAATTCCGTCTAGGCTTCAACACCACCACCACCAACCACTACCACCAGCCAGCATGCCCATTGCACCTATCACTGGAAAGCTCAGGAAGCGGTTAGTAACACGGAAACCACCAACATGTACCACTCCTACTCAACGCGTCTTGAAGGTTCTGGCTTGACCTCACGGTTGCTGCCGGCCTCGGTGTCTCCGCTGGCTACGTATTCTGGTGAGTGCCAACGACAGCTGTATTCTGGAGTAAATCTAATTCGAACGCACACGTGCAGGTACGGCGTTCACCTCAAGGCCGGTGAGTAACCTGTTCTGTACCACACCCCTCCGCCTGCCCCCATCCTCGTCACAGTTCCGACACGCGTACTGACTCTTTCCACTACAGTTCAGCGCCAGGAGCAGTTCTACCTCAAGCTGGAGCAGGCTCGGGCACAGCAGGAGTCATGATGTCGCTTGTTCGTTCTCCTTATGTTTTGAGCATCCAGAATAGAAGCCCTTCATAACCTCACTCTTTCCCGCTTTCTTCCTGCGCCTCTGCGGAGCTCTCGCGACCTTGGGTGGTGCCATGAAACTCGGGAGGAGTCACTGGCTATTTCTAGGTAGCCGGCGTTGAGCACTATATAATACAGCTCGGAACTGCGCTCTTCGTTCACGTCACTGTACCACCATGACCACCTTTGCGGCCAAGTCGTTCAACGCGGCCGGCAAGTATTCCACTTGGCCATCCTATGCTGCTTGCCGACCTACCACGCTGTTCACACAGGCTATCTGTCCGCTCGTCCTGTCTACCCCAAGATTCTATATGACACGATCTTCTCCTCGCACAAAGGCGGGAAGGAGCGTGCCGTCGACTTGGGTGCCGGGTCGGGGCAGGCAACTCGAGCTCTGGTAGACCGGATCACCGGCACTGTGACGGCGACAGATCCTTCATCCTCCATGCTAGAGCAAGGGCAGTCGAAGCTAGGCACAACAGCCGCTTCTGGGTGTAAGATCGAATGGAAAGTTGCGTCTGCCGAGAGTATGCCATTCCTCCCGGACCAAAGTGTGGATCTGGTCGTGTCAGGTAGGCATAGCCAAGCTCTACCGATTCTTGCAGCTCACACAGTCTGGGACTAGGCCAAGCAGCCCACTGGTTTGATCACGAAGCCGTGTGGAAAGAACTACGTCGTGTCGTGCGCCCCAAGGGGACAGTGGCGTACTGGGTATGCTCCTTGTTTCTGACACTCCCACGTTCCCAATATTGATTCAAGTTGTTGGGCAGGGTTACGGAGATATGGTTAGCACGATCAGCGCTACATGACATCCTGCACTCACGCCATCATCAAGGTTCTGCCGAAGTATCCAGCAACAAAGTCGTTCATTGCGAAGTATATGTATAACGACCCTACGCTCTTAGGACCCCACTGGGAGCAGCCCGGCCGCAGCATTGTTTCCGGCCTATACTCGAGCATTCCCTGGCCATCGGATCAGTCTGGTTGGGACATCAGTACCCGTCAGCGGGTGAAATGGACCGGCGAGTCCGGCGATGAAGCTCTTGTCTTGAAGAAAGACGTCGACTGGCAGGCTTTGGAAGGCAAGCCTTCCCGATCGAACCTTCTTATGGCATACATCGTTCTGATATAAACATTTCGCAGCATACTGCAGGACATTCTCAGCGTTCCACAACTACTCTCAAGCTCATCCAGAGGACGCCAGTCATCCTGAGGGCGATCTTGTCAAGCGATTTTTGAGCAAGTTGCAGGAGGATGTGAAGAACGCTTCATCGGATGGAAAACTACCTGACACATTCGAACTGGCATGGCCTTTGGCTTTGATGCTGATCAGTCGTGTGTAAATAGTCGACACAAGCCCATCCAATATCGAATGCCATCCAATACATACATACGTCCTAGAACATCTCCTCGTCTTCGTCGAAAGCCACCCTCGAACTGTCTGTTGCAGCTACAGATGGCTCCCTCGACCGTCGGTATTCGTCCACCTCCCTTCGTGCAATGTCTTTCCCGAGCGCCTCTACTGCAGTTCGCTCCTTATTCCAGCGCTTGGGGTTGATCGCGTTCATGCATCCGGGGGCAAAGCCAAACATGGCCGCTTGGTGGGAGGGGTAGGCGTCAGGCGATACGCCCATCGCGACGTCTATCAGCGGATGTTCCGCCAGGCGTCCGTAATATCGCCCCGCAATCACGCCGGCTTCCGCCTGCACCTCGAAGCCCTTCTTCAGAATCGACCGCCAGATGAAGCCCTTGGGCGGCGGGGGCAGCTTGTTCGTCATAAACGCGGCTTGCCCAATCGCAGGAGACATGTGGTGCTCCAAGTCCTGCTCGGAGGGTTTCGCAGAGCGGACCTCCACACAGTCTGCATACGCGAGTTCGAACAGCTTTCCCGTTACAACAGCTCGGCTCTTCTTGTGTGTGCTGTCTGCAGCCGGATCTGCAGGCTGGAAGGAATTGATGAGGAGGAACAGGCCTCGATCTTCTGCCCCTCCAGGCTGATGTGGATGTATGAGACCATCAGCCAGAGCATTTGCAATGCTCGGGCTCGCGCCTGATGGGTCGAGAACCTGAGTAGTGCCGGCCGACGGAAACTCGCCCCGGCGACACTTCAGGCGGACAAGGTCGTCCACCCACAAGTGCTCTGGTCCCCACCAAAGACCTTGGTACTCCGTACGCCTCACAGGGCCGTTGGGACGGACCGGCTGTATCACACGATTGTCGATTTCGTCGTACAAAAGCCGGACTTCCACCACGCGCGACTTTCCCTTATCTGATGCACCTGTGGCCCGAAACGGGCGAGAGTATTCGTGCAGCGGAGTGTAATGCTCCGATAGTTTCGAGGCTATGGAGGCGGCGAGTGCAAACGGAGCGGCCGATCGCTTCAAGAGCTCCATGCTGGTTTGCTGCCGTACATGCTCGGGCCCATCGAAAGTGGCCAGGCTGAAGTTCTCAGTAAAGGGATTCAACTGCTCGGCGTCTTCCCAGTCAATATCACCCTGTTCCTGTATACACTTCCCAAGCTGCAACCACACAGGTTTGGGTGTCGAATGGAGCTGATACGGCAAGACCTCGTCATCGGGTACTTTGACTCGGGTTACCAACCCTATGAGTCGCACAGTGTATACTGTCCATTGCATGGTGGTGCGAGGTTCCTTGCTATGGCCTTTGTCCTTGTCTTTCGAGGTGGACTTGACCCGCCAGCTCTCCACGATCGCAGGCCAATACTCAATGACGTTGTGGATAGGCCCTTTCGGCACCTTGCACCATACGACTTCTCCGACACGGAACCAGCGGGGCAGGGAAAGGTTGGAAGTCGCGGCGGCGCTCCGGAGATCGCGGACTCGGGCTTGATTGGTAGGTGTTCGCTCTATATCCGTGTCCTCCTCATCCAGGAGCACTACAGGCTTCACATTCATGGTGGTGTAGTTGGACATCCGAGTAGACCGATGCTGTCGCTGCTGCTGCTGTCGCGCAGCCGCAGGTGCTGTCCTGACAGGGGCTGTAGGCAGACGGTACGGCCGACTAGCTGTGCCTCGCGCCGCCGATGGCCGTGTACCCGAGATCGCCAGAGAGGAAGGACCTGCCGCACCCTGCGACGGTGACGCCGAAGAACTGCGGGTACTGGTGAATCCCATCCTCTCGGATATCACGCGCTGGGGTATATGACTGCAGTATTTGCACTCGCAGTTCCCGCGGTCCATCGTCTCGTCAGTAATAAGCCAGTAGGCGTGCGGGATGAATTCGGGCATCGATCGAAACCGACTAGCGTTCACTGAGCCTTTATAGCACGAGAGGGCCATGGATGAGAGACTGAGCGTGAACATTCGGGAAGAGTCATACCGATCAAGTAAGGGTCGTGCCGTATCGTCTTGTCAGGGCGCTCTTTGTTGTGGTCAAAGAGGCCATAACCTTCCGGCCATTCTTTGAGCACATAACTGGGTCCGTCTGAGGTTCCTATCATTCAGTGTTGAATTCTATGTTGCCAGCACTTGAACTTACCGGGAAGGTCGAGTTTCGCGGCCAGTGCTTTGCCAAACCCGATTCGCCATCCGACACTGAAGCCCTCATCGAGAGCTACGGGTCGCATGAAGTTGATTATCCCATTATCATCTCGTCTCCAAGTGGTATCAGTTGGCTGACGACTAACGTCCCCGTCTGAACGCGGAAACGTGATCCAGTGTGGGTTCGCAGGAAGCTGGTGAGCAGCGTTGAGTACGCGAACCATTGCAAGCAAGCCTAAACAGATTTCGTTTCAAGTGCGTCCTTGGTCTCTCCTGATACAATTTCGTGTGGGTAGACTCCTTTAGCCGACCGAGAGTCCCAAGTCAAGACGCGCGCGCCGCGGTCAGGTGACGGTCGAGTATGAAAGCAAAGACAGGGACCCGAGTGAAACCTCTGCTCTCTTCCGCACCACCATGTACGCTCATTTTTTAACGTCCAACAATACATCTCGCTTTTCTCTATCACTTTTGCCTCCCTCCACGAAACGCAGCCTCGCATATCTACACGCATGTGGCTGGACCCACCGCATGCGGGTTAAACTACTTGGCAAGAGAGACTTGAGCTCGTGCAGAATGCGACCCGGCAAACTTTCACGTCGGTATGCTTTTTGATCGTTCTCTATATCTTCATGTTCTCCATGTATGGGTAGGTTGTATATCGTAAACTTTCGTTATTTCAAGAGATAGTCATCAAATGAGTACAATCGTCGTCACCTCCCCATGGCCTATTTCTTCTGAAGAGCGCGGGCCTCCGCGAGCAACTCCTTCTCCATGTTCTGGCCGCTCCCGTAGCTTCTAACCTTACTGAACCAGAAAGGTCTATCAGGCGAGATGAGCATACTGCGGAGACGCAACACATGGTAGACAGACCTTTCGTGCTTGAGCGGGAAAGCCGTAGTATCACCTGTGCCCAGTGCGACGGACTACGTCACAGAGGTTAGGCGACATCCCAAGAGTGCAGAGTCCAAAAAAAACGACTCACCGCATACCGAACAAAATCGAGCTTGTTCCATCTCCCTAGCGGACGGGAACGAAGAGAAAGAGTCATCTGAAAGTGGTACCTGGCGTCCCGCTTGCCTGGCTCTAGCGGCTCTTGTGGTTGGAGGTTGTCGATGTACACAAACGCATCACCAGGCTTGTCGTCCTCGTCATCGGTCGTAGCAGAGGCTATATGCCAAGTGCCAACAGTGAGCCCCTACCAGCCAGGCGTTAGCAGATTTCACGCAGCCTAGCAAAGACGAAAGACTACCTTCATACGCAAAGACAGGTTCAGATTTGCGATCACTCGCTGGGGATTATCGTGTTCGTTGGCTAGCAAGGACAAAACCTGGCCGTTGGGATAGAACCGACTGGGAAGCGGGTTAAATGAGAAGGATAAACTGAACATGAAGTAACGCACATGTATCGGTGGTAAGTAACCAGGTGGCTCATCTATCCGCAAGTAAGTCGACGGCAACGAAGGCGAGGTTGTCACGACTCTTGCTTACGTTGACCCAAGGGTTTTCACTCAGTCCGTTGCGACTAGGGGACAGAGTTCAGCGTGAGCATATATTTGTTGATACGAGATAAGCGACTCACACATAGTGACAGACGGCGATGTATACGCCATCGAGACGGACGCGAGGATGTTCAAGATACAGCTGACGGTAGTCGGGTGTGGCCATCCGCTCTAGGATACCTTCTAGGGAGTCATCGCTTGAGATCTGGGGAGGCTTGTAGATGTTCTGCGCGATGTTCCTGGGATGTATTCAGCCAATGGAGTGAGGCTCTGCGACGCGGGTCGCACCTCCATACACCAGCATCTAACGTGACCACTCGAGCCTTGCGACAAACCATGGCAAAGCGCTCAACGCTCTGCGGGCTCAGATGCAGCAGAACCTTGATCAGAACTTCGTAAGGGATAGTCTCCATGGTGGCGCTCCGCTCTTGCGCAAGTTCCTCGAGCTCAAAACAGACCGTGGGAGGAAATCCGGCAAGGAGTCTCTTCAGCATGCCAGTTGCGGACACAGTATGAGCAGCCTGGTGGGAAACCACTGAACCCTCGACCGCTGCCTTCTGAGTTCCTTGAGGATGTCCCATTGACATGGTGGACATTGCCTCTAGAACTTCGGTCGGCACCTTGTCCTTGCCAGTGCTGACCTCGAAAGAAGTTGATGCATTGCCGGGGGTGGTGTTCTGAGCTTCAGCTACTCTCCAGAGGCGGTCGACAGCGTCATACTTGCGAAAGGCGGTGCGATAGAGCTGGAGTGCCGTGTCAAGGTCTCCGACCTCTTCTGCGGCCACCGCTCTGCCATACACCTCAATCGCGGACACCTTCGCTATTTATGAGAATCAATTCTCTGGCATGAATCAAAGGCTTGCGCGACGTACTTGAGTAGGGGTAAAGTTAGTCTTGACTTTAGGCACCTCAATCCGCGGAGAGGGCTCTTCCACTCGAGGAGGAGGGGTATATCCCATGGGATACACGCCTTCCACATCTTGAAGTGGACGTTTCTTGTCCTCCGCAACCTTCTGATCCGCAATGGCCGCTCCCTCAGCGAGCTGCTTGCGGTTCTGAATCTCGGCCCGCCAAGCCTCGCGAAAACGGGCTAGTTCGTCATCTTCAGCCTTCTTCTGATCTTTGAGTTTAGCCTCAAGGCTGCCTTCATTAGGCGATGCCTTCGGCTCAGACATGCGAGGATGAGAGAAAGTAGAGAGGAGGAATGACGCAACTGCTTACTCGAGTCGCGTTGCTGTACCCGGGGCCGCATCTGCTCTTGATCACAGACCACACACGATGGCAAAGCACGATTATTCAAACGAAGGAGCTGGATCGCTAGAACAAGATGTTCTGGCATTGAAAAACATCGATGAGGCTCGTGGCTTCTCGCTGGTTTCTTTCGTCTCTGATCTTGTTTCTGTTCAAGACAGATGCTTCCTTGACGATCACCGGATGGCTCACATCCGCTGTCCATGACGAACATCCATTGCACTCTTTACGAGAGCTGTTCCGGTCGATTTCTGGTGCAGGTGCCGAGTCGCTTCTGGTGCGCTCATTCTGTTTGACGATGGTGTCATTCTGCATCTGATTCAGTGTAGGACGCACTCTCTGTGCTGCCCATCCTTTTGCCTTGTGCCGACAATGCTGCCGATGACATCCTCGCCCTTGTTTCGGAGTGTACTAGTGCTAAGGAGATTGTCATCGCATGTCAAGAGGCAATGGAGCACTTGCACGTGCTGCTCGACGACTACGATAGTGAGGGTGAGGCTGCTCCATCGAGCAATGTTGTGCCTCCAGTCTCTCGATTTAGTCGGCTGATATCTATATATGCTCGCGGTCAGCTCATTACACTTTTCAACTGACTGTAAACTCAATTCACCACAACAGCTATACCTCGGCTTGCTCTCCGTCGCAAAAGTCCTGCAGACACGTTGGCGCCGATATTTGCTGAGCTAGACGCGACCTTACGCCTAGCTACTCAATTTGCATCTCTAGACGAAAGCCGAACTCTTGCCTGTTCTCTTGCTCATCTATATATCGACACGGCTGCATGGTGCAGAGACAGGTCTAGTTCGGAGGGTGAGTACCGCCAGTGCTTAGTCAGTCTCGCTCGCTCTTCATCCCTAACTGTTTGCTCAAAGAAGCATATACAGGTCCGCCTACGTGACTCGTACGATGCCACGATTCCGTCTCTTGCATCGCTTCTGCAGGCCAGCGTATCACAACGCCGCTTCATGTCCACATATCCACGTCTTAGTCAGCGACTGGTCCTTGCGCCTAACTGGAAAGAAGGAGAATATGCACTTGATCAGCTTGTGGTACGTGAACATCCAAGAAGTAATCAAAGAGATACGGCTGAGCGCACTTATCAGGCTGTCTGTGATGTTTTGTATGGTTCTATCCAAACGCTAGTTCACACGCCATCGATTGTGTCGTTGACATGCCTTGGGGCCTCTGTTCAATACGCAGAGGCAGCGAGGCCATCGCTCTCGAAGCTTCTCCCAGTTGTGCTGGCTTCCCTTCAAGCGAACATGGTTCTGGACACGACTCTGGCATATCTCATGGTCGAGCTCACAGCGTCGACGAGGCCCGTTATCGACCCTGAAAGTGCTCACAACCTGGCCTACACTGTGGCGCTCGTTTCAGCTTCTCATCCCGACTCGACTATGCGTTTGATCACCTTCAAAATCCTCGCTCTGTGTCTTCCTCTACTGCCGGCACCTAACCAACTTGCACTTCTCTGCGAGCTACTGGCTCCTTCAGAGGACGTTCCCCCTCAACTGCGTGTGGCCGCCATCAGCATCACTCGCGAGGTTGTGCTTCAGGCATTATCTCAGACATCCCCAAACCTCCTGGCCAGTCCACAGATGTTTGCCGTGCTCGCTCCGGTCCTCTTCAACCTTGGACCCGCCGGCGCTTTCGCGAATGCATACAAACACGGCGCGGAAACATTTCTCGAGTCCACCGAGCCAAAGCGTTTGACAGAGTGTCTATCGTTCTACTACGTTGTGTGGGTAAGAGATGGCTCAAATAAGGTATGCGGCGCATCCTATCTCGAGTTGTGCCGGTCCTGATCGACGAGGATAGACAGGCATACGAGATAGCGATAACATGAAGAGCATGGACAGATCCTTTTTCGCACCATTGCGTGAATGTTTAATCTCGCTCGGATCGAGTGGGGCTACAGGTCTGTCCCTGATGTCAAGACCCATCTCGTGCTTTGGGTTACTGATCAATCATATCAGAACGGCACGAGCATGCTTATACACTCGCTGGTATCCAGATGGGGCTCGAAAGGATTGCAGATGCTTTTGCAGCTCGTCAAGGGCCGAGAGAATGATACATGGCTGTTCATCACTTTGCTTCTTTACATGACCGATGTTGCTATAATATGGTCCAATACTGCGGGCTTGAATTTCATGGAGTTTGACACAGCGAGATGTGTCCACGACGCGTGCACGTGCACCCTGACGACTTCACTCTCGCCTCCTCACGTTAGCCTCCGTATATCGCCTTTCACTTGCTTCTCGCCGTCACATTGGGCTCGGATAGACATCTTGATCATGGAGAGCAACAAGGATGAGGCCCTGCGCTCGCTCGCCATCGCTCAGCGCCATCGCGATTCGGGCAACTGGGCCTCTGCCCGTCGCTTCGCGGAAAAGTCGCTTAGGCTATTCGATACACCAGAGGCTCGTAAGCTACTATCAGTAGTAGATGCCGAAGAGGCTTCGTCCGCGGCTGGATCAACAGCAGGTCCCAGCGCCGCTTCATCAGGAGCGCAGACCCATGCTTCGACAAGTAGCACACGACAACGCCATGCCCCAAGCACGTCCAGCAGCAGCTCGGCCCAGCCAGATGAGAAGCCGAGAGAATATACTGCCGAAAACGCCAAGGTTGTCAAGCGCGTACAAGCCTGCAAGCACACGGACTACTATGAGATCCTGGGCTTGAAGCGTGACTGCGAGGAGAACGACGTGAAGAAGGCCTATCGCAAGGTGCGTACCATCCCCTGATACTCTTATGCTTCTTGAACAATGATCTGAAATGCTTTTGTAGCTGGCGCTGCAGTTGCATCCTGACAAGAACGGAGCCCCGGGGGCTGACGAAGCCTTCAAGCGTACGTCCGCTGCTCACTCATAGCTAGCTTCCCCACCGTACTCATGCAACTCTCACAGTGGTCTCTAAGGCATTCCAGGTGCTGTCAGACTCGAACAAACGTGCGGCGTACGACCGGCATGGCGATGACCCCGACTCCCGGTTCAGCGGCATGTCCTCCTCGTCTCCGGCCCGGGGCCCAGGAGGCGGCATGCAGTTCGAGGGAGAGATCAGCCCCGAGGATCTGTTCAACATGTTCTTCGGCGGCGGCGGCATGGGCGGCAACAGCCCGTTCGGCGCTGGCTTTGGCGGCGGCGGACCAGGTACACACCCTCACACTCTTCCTTTTACCGAGTTCTGATGTTCTCATCACAGGCGTTTTCTCGGCCTCGTTCGGTCCTGGCGGCTTCCGCACTACACGTATGGGCGCAGGTGGTGGCGGCGGCGGCGGGGCCCGCCCACAGGGCGGCCAAGACCAGCCGTCCAACATGCTTGTTCAGCTACTGCCTCTCTTTATCCTCATTGGCTTCTCTATACTCAATGCCCTTCCATCCATTCTCTCTGGCCCCTCACATCCCGACCCCGCCTATACGTTCTCGCCCACGTCCTCGTACAACACGGAACGAGCAACCACAAACCTCGGCATCAAGTACTACGTCAACGAAGCACAACTGCACTCGCACCCGGTCATTGGCGCTGAGCTTGCAGACAAGGGTGAGCGGTTAGGGAAGGGCACGCGCAAGTTCGAGGACACAGTGGAGCATCAGTACACTCAACAGGTTCCGACTTCCCCACTGCACGTTGCTGCAAGGAGCTGACATAACGTGCCTCAGCTGTATAGTCAATGTCGACGAGGGATGGACCGCAGAGAGCGAAGGAAGGAACAGGAAATCGGGTTCATGGGCATCGGTGAGGAGTGCCGTTTAGCTAGTTCACGTCTGGCACTTACTCAAATCATCTTCCTTCGCAGGCACCAACTGGGAGAAGGTCAAGAGTATAGAACGAGAGCCAATACCCGAATGCGACGAGCTCAGGCGGTTGGGAGTCATGCAATGATTACATTCGTGCGCATCTAATATAGTAGTAGTCTAATCTGACTGATGCTTCCTTTGGTTTCTGAACGGGCTGCGAGACAATGAGGGGGGGGGGGGGGGGGGG
>LCTX01000709.1:51687-83750 GCA_002233555.1 Limonomyces culmigenus | reverse complement strand
CGCTGATCGTCATCGACTTGCGGCCTGTTCCAGCGTTGCCTGGAGAATTATCGAGACGGGCATCAAACAACCTCGACTGATTTCACCGGCTATCGCTTCGTCCATGTGCTTCGTTGCTTCTTGCCCTGATGCGGAGTATCTGGCACCACAGGTTTATAAATATGAGGATGTGATGACGACCACTCTGCTACCATGGCTCGACCCCTTGCTCTTCTGGCTGCGAGCGCCGTCTTCAACGGCGCCTTTGCGACTGCGCCCAAGCATGCCGACGCTTGCGCAAAGATCGCTGGTCAGGCTTTCTCCTCTCCGGCAGACGCATTGGCTTGCTACAAGTCGTTCCCGTTCAACGAGACGCTCCGTGACAATGGTATGTTATACTCTCATTGACATTGGAGTGATCATAGCTGATCACGCGATGCCCAGTTGTCTCTGCTGTCTCCCGGATCTTTGACTTCTATACGTTCGAGGACTTCTACTACAACTCTCCGGCGCCGTTCCAGGAGGATACAGTGGACATCCGAGGCGAGTTGGCGCGTATCAGCAAGACAAAATACGCGGTGATTGCCACTTTCGCACAAATTCTTTTTCGGGTCGCTTAAAGACGTGTTAGACCGACTACGATTTCAATGCTGACGTCTACAACTTCACTACCATTCTCAATGACGGTCACACTCGGTGGTTCCCGAATTGTTACCAAGGGTAAGCGTTCCGCGAGGGGAGGAAAAGTCCGCGAAAGCTAAAACCATTTCCCAGCTTCGAGAACCTCCTTCCTGCTCCGATTGCCATTCTTGAGATCAATGGAAAGCAGGGCGTTTACGTCGTACCTGACCTCACGAAGTTCATTCCCCTCCTCGGTGTAAGTCCCAGACTGTCTAGAATGGGAACAATTCGCTGACGCCAAGCAGTCCGGTTACACCGATTACCTTGCCGCCCTCAAGTTCAACTGGCAGCGCCTCGAAGGCGCCCAGGTCCTTCAGATTGAGGGCCAGGATGTGTGGGACTACATCGACTACATCGCCCACACGCAGTCTGGTACGATTTGTCTTTGTGGTACGCTACTGGAAACTGACCGTCTCTTTAGGCAACTACCTTGACCACGGGATTCGCGTCAACTCAGTCGTGAGCTCCTACCGCATCTCGGGCAACGCCTATGGACAGCGTTTCGGTGACCTTGCCGGGACGCTCACCATTGAGAAGCCGGGTCTTACGCTCAATGTCATCCTCGCGAACACAACGAAAGCCCAGAAGATCTTTGTGCCTTATGTCACTGAATACATCAACACGGCCAACTTCACCGACTCAGCCTCATAGTATGTCGAGGTTTGATTCACTGTGTGATGACAGCTAAACATATTGCAGCTGGGCTGGTAACTGTATTGCCACCGCCGACACCAATGGCCAGGACTACTACCCCGACGGCAGTGCGAAGACCCGGGCTCTCGTCACGAGGCGCCGTCCTATGGCCAACATTCTCGACAACCACAATGCTAGTGCTGTGGGCCTTCCTACTCAGTACCAGCCGGGTCTCCCGACTGTCGGCGGAGCGGCGGGTGTGATTCGCTCTTACATTCTCCCTGGTAACACCACTGGCGTCGTAAGTCCTCGATGTGTGCATGTCCTCCCTTGACCGAGCTAATTTGCCCCATAGATGTTCGTTGGCTCATTCGAGCCGGACAACTACACCGGCTTCCAGACTGATGTCGACACTGCGGTCAAGACCATGAAGGCTGCTGGGGTGAAGAAGCTGCTCATTGACCTCACCAACAACGGTGGTGGCTACATCTGTCTTGGGCAGTTCCTCCACCAGTACCTCGCTGGTTCGGAGGTTGGATACCCGTATGTGTCCGATGCATACCCTCATTGTACGAGATTGCTAACCTCCTGCATTTAGTGGCTTCCAGACATCTCTTCGCGCGAACACTCTTGCCCAGCAAGTTGTGACCGCGCAGATCGCTCGCGGCGAGGGTGGCAACTACTATCCGAACAGCTATGCATGTGAGTACTATCGTGCTGAAACCATGTCGCACAATAACTGAGACATCGATGCAGTCCTCAACGACACAGTCTACCCGGATAACTACAACTACTTCAAGCCTCCGCTGCCGGTTGTTGTCAACGGTCGCAAGCAGCCAACCTCTCAGCGCTCGCATGATATTTGCACGCCGTTCGACATCCCTATTCCGAAGCAGCCTCCGTTCGCGCTCAAGAACATTGCCATCGGTTGTTTTGTTCGCTTTTTCTCCCCAAGTCACTGCTAACACTGGTTCGATTCTAGTCTCTAACGGCAACTGCGCCTCGACCTGCTCTCAGTTCAGCACGCTCATGTTCGAGCACTACAAGGTCAAGATCGCTACTTTCGGCGGCAAGCCGGGAGAGCCTATGGAATACAAGGGCATGGCAGGAAACCAAGTTCTCGAGTTTGCGGACTTGAAGAGCGAGATCAAGACCGCTCGCCTGGACAACAGCACCCTCTCTCCTCCGGACCTCCTGGTCAACGGCAACATGCGGTCAGTACCCAATCTATCGCACGAGGAGACGTCTGTGCTCACTTGACGTACCCAGGGTCAACTGGCGTACCGCGTACTCCTTCCTCGATGAAAGCCAGACCATCGCGTACCTTGCCGAGCGGGCTAAGTACCGCTTCCCGTACACGGACAAGACCTACAACAACCCTCAAGCACTGTGGACTTATGCGTGAGTACTGCTTCGTTTGTCTAAGATATGTTACTAACGAGAGCTTACCGAATAGTGCCAAGCAACTTCTCAACTGAACATAGCATACATTTCTGTAATAGTCTTGATTATCAAAATATGCTTTTGCGCTGCAGTCATCGACGATCCTGTTGATTCCGTGCCTGCATCAGATCAGACAGCATGACGTCACGCGACTTGCTCTGTCACCGCTTGTCTCTTTCATCCTTGCGCGTCTCATCTCCGTTGGCGGCTACGTCGGCTCAGGCTGTATAGTACCGTACACCGTGTCTATGGATAGCGACCACCAAGAATCCTCGTTTGTGGAAGACTTGAGTGAGGATGAAGCCGATTGGGAAGAAGTGGTTGTGCCCCAAGCCGCTTCCACCGACGAGCTCCCACAAGCCCTGCCTACCTACGAGCCATACGCGGACTTGAGTGCGGTTGCTACAACGAAAGATGTGCCGTTCGCGAGTAACATCGAAATTACGATACAGTCAAAGGAGGACGCCGATGGGACCAGGCGCGTAGGCGAATCGCTTTACACGCCTGCTGCCTTTACTAATACCCACTACTTAGAGCCAAAGGTATCAGTCATGCCGAAAGATTGGTGCGGATAGAGTGCCACAAGACACATACCATATGCCTCCTCGCCAGTGCATGCATCAGAAACCGGTGGCTCAACGACGAGCTCCTGCATGCATGTGCCCTCCTACTTCTCCCCTGAGCATGATATTAACTGTATACTAGGCTAGACTAATGTCTCTCACACCTTTGTCTCTTCAGAACGGCTTCGCTATGATCACCAAAGCTCGCGTTCCAGAGGCCGGCAAACGGGGACGTCTTTTTGAGACCGCACTCCAACGTCTTGTCGAGTGGTGGGGAGAGTTTTTCGAAGTCATTCCGGAGGGGCATATCAGAAGTCGCATTTTCGACGAAGTTTCTGCGGAACTAAAGGCAAAAGAAGAGCGGCAAGCGTTACGGGACGAAGCGAAGCGGAGGAACCGGAAAGGGAAGCAGAAAGCAGAGCCAATCGACGACGATGAACAGGAAGACGACAGCGAGATTTTACACGGAGCTAAGAGTCTCATGAAGCACGCACTCATGCAACAAGGTAGTCGGGATGTGAGCGCCATGCTCTTCACTGCACTTTGCCGAGCGCTCGGAATACCGTCTCGTCTCGTCGTCAGTTTGCAGAGCGTGCCGTGGCAAGCGCGTGTTGGCAAACCGTCAGCCACGAAGAAAACGAAAACAGCGGGCGGACCGAATCTTGTGCTAGCCACGGGTAACGACACAGTGTCTCGCGCACACACGCCGGAACCCAAAGGCAGCAAGGCTCTCTTCCCCACCGGCGGACAACGTCTCGACGGTGGGGCAGTTAGCTCACCTATCAAAACTCCGCCTCCTCGAGTCATAAAGCTGCGCAAGTCCAAGCCAGCTGTCCAGACTCTTGGCTCATCGTCAACGACGCCGCGCACTCTCAGGGCAGCCGACCCTTTGAACACCCCACCGGTCTTTTGGACCGAAGTCTTCTCTCGACCCGATGGCCGTTGGATGCCCGTCGACCCGCTCAGAGGGATTGTCAACAAGCGGAAAGAATTCGACCCGGCCGCAAAACCACAGACTGGGCCCGGTAGACGGTTCAAGCAAGAGAATCGGATGGTCTACGTTGTCGCTCTCGAGCAGGATGGCTACGGCCGTGACGTCACTCCGCGTTACGCTAAGGATTATGGCGCAAAGGTCGCTAAACTGCAAGGAGCTGAACGCGGCGGGATTGGTAAAGGCAGGAAAGAATGGTGGGAACGAGTTTGTCACATGATACTACGACCGTACCGCCTAGTAAGGTTATGTTTCCACGCAGTCTACCACACTTGCCTGATCGGAGTATTCTCAGCACCGCGATGATATCGAGGACGAGGAACTACAAGAGAACCAACTGACCGAGGCGATGCCGACGACAATGGGCGGATTCAAGGACCATCCTCTATACGCCCTCGAGCGTCACATGAAGCGTGACGATATCATCAATCCTCGCAAGGAGATTGGCAAGTTTCGTGGCGAGCCTGTCTATCCCCGAGCACATGTCATACCCGTCAAGTCAGCTGAGAACTGGATGCGGGTCGGGCGGAAGGTCAAGGAGGGGTGCCAGCCGATGAAGCAGGTCAAGCAACGGGCAGCAACGGTCAACCGGCAGCGGGAGATCGAGCAGGCTATGGCCGACGGTGGTGAAGGCGCTATGCAGGGCATGTATGCCCTTAACCAGACGGAACTTTTCCGTCCCCCACCCGTGATCAATGTGAGCTTTCTGATCAGCTCATCTGCAACTCCAGTTGACGACATCATTTAGGGCAAGATACCCAGGAATGACTTTGGCAATATCGATCTGTATGTCCCATCCATGCTCCCAGATGGAGCGGTTCACTTGCCTTGTATGACTCCTGGATATTTCCCTGCGAAACGCACACTTACTACGAGCCGTCAGACAAAGGCATCGCCAAAGTCGCTCGCAAATTGGGCTTCGACCATGCAGAAGCTGTGGTACGCCCCTGCGACTGTGAAGTGATTCGTTCAGTAATGACAGTGTTCAGACCGGCTTCGAGTTCCGCAAGAAGAAAGCGACTACTATCCTCACAGGCATCGTTATTGCCGCACAACATGAAGCGACGGTGCTCGAGGTGAGGAGAGGTTGTTGGGCTCGATACAAATGCACTAATAACTGGGTGACGTGCAGGCTTACTGGGAGGCGGAGCATGCTGCTGCTGAATGGGAACGTGGAAAGAAGTACGAGCGAGTCATGAAGCGATGGATCCGGCTTGTGCAAGGCCTACGCATCCGGGAGCGGCTTCAGGCCCAGTACGCCGGTGACATGCCTAAGGAAGTGACAGTGTCTGTCCCAACCGAAGCTGAGGTGAGCTATAGTATGGATGCATAGCCGGAATCGACTGATGGATACATGATCCAGGAGCCTGTACAAGGAGGCTTTCTGACGGCAGCGGACGACGTCGTACAAGCGTACCAGCTACCCAAGTACCAGCACCTACAACTTCAGCCCTTGGCAGGACCATCGAAGTCTGGGTCCGCCAACTCGGAGCCGTCCCCAGTCAAGAGTGCAGTCAGCGATCTCGCCAATCATAGTCGTCGACTCATTCTCGAGGTTACTGAGGATGATGATGGGGACGCGGATATGGAGGAGATTGCTCCTAGTATACCGTCACCACCCGCGGACTCGACGTTGCGGGAGCCCAAGACCATGTCGGAGCTTGCAACAGATGCTGCGCGAGCACTGGCACCTCATCATGTGTCTTCCGATAGCGATGTCGAGATTCTAGACAGCCCAAGACGGAAGTCAGCACGTTCCGCTACGAGTTCCACGACAAATGCTAGTCGGGGCAAAACCGGTCGTACAACTCGCTCATCTGGACGTGGTAAGGCTGCACCTCGACCCGCTGCTTCGAGAAGGACCAGTCGTCGGACCTCTCGAAAGCGAGCAAGAGAAGACGATGACGACGACGACGACGAGGAATCGGGCCCATTCGCGGCAGTTACTGAAGCAAGTGAGGTCAGACCTTCCCGCGCGCGAAGAATCACCATAGAGCCTGTCATCAATTCGGAGAAACGAGTACTTAGGCCGCGAAAACAGACAGCTGTAGCTCAGGCGGAAGAGGACGAGGACGACTATTCTGACGAGTAGAAGCCCGCATACAATTCACGAAAGAATGTAAACCTCATTCAATAGTCAACAACATCTACTTTGAAACTCTCCTGTCAGCGAACACAATCCCGAATGATGAGATTGATGAAGGACACACCGTATCACGAACCCGTGATCAGACCCAGGGTATGTGTATCTAGAGCTCTATCGTCTGATAGGGTAGTCACAGTGGGTGGTATGTCATTCGAGGCAGAGGACGGCGATGTCTCAGGTGGAGGAACAAGGAGAGCAAATGTCAGGTAAGATGTGTGCCCGCGAACCTCCGGGAAGGGCCTGGATAGAACAAATCGAGATTCACCCACGGGTACGGCTTTCCAACGACCCTTGCCCTTGTTGTTCGCATTTGAAGTGTGCTTATCGATGACCGACACGCTAAGTTGGTCGTCCGTCACCTCAATCTTCGGCTTCTTCGAGTCCACGACATCGGAAGGCTCTTGTCCGGCGCCTTTTACATCATCCGCCTCGACTTCATCCCGCTTCCGCTTGCCGTCACTATCCGCGCTCTTGCCTTGTACACGACCCCTAGATGTCGAGATCTGGTAAAGACGCTTTTCCTCCTTGCGAACTTCTTGAGCTTTGAGACGAGCAGTTGCATCAGCCACGGAAGGTAGAGGCGTGACCGCCGAAACTTCGTGTGGCCGGATGAGAGACTCGTACATGGTTACCTCTACGACCATAGTCAGTTCGCTGCAAGACTAGTGGGCGGGCCTACATGCCAGAGAACCCAGCGGCGTTGAGTGCGTTAACCGTGCGAAGTACCTGCTCCATACATGGGCTAAAGCAGCATATCCGAGAGATGCGATCTTTCTGCGCCCACAGAATCAGTTGGTGGGGTTTTGGTGTGCGTATCGGATGAACTACCTTCAGTGCCTTCTTCGCATGATCGATGGCTTCCCAAGGTGCTGGCAGATCGAGAAACACTTGTCTAACAAGGTGAACCCTGTGCTCGAAAGAAAATAAACAGCAGAAATGCGTACCGGCATCGGCAGTATTATCTATGGTGAATCCATCTCTGCATACGTTTCGATGGGTGAGGGTGATATTCTCCACACCATGCCGTACAAAGTCCTCTCGGGCCTTCAAAGCGCGGCCCTCGTGGAACTCGTAAGAATAGAGCCGACCCATGGAGCCAATGGTACGAGCAGTAGCATGAGAGAACGATCCAGAACCGGTACCTAGAGCTCCTCAGTAACAGCTACTAAGATCCAAACAACCCAAGTACGCTTACCAGCTTCTACCACTACGCTTCCAGGGCGAATGTTCAGCCATGCCGTGACGAATGCTATGTCCGCCAGATATAGAATCTGCGTTCGGTGTGGGAGTGCACGCGTCCAGAGTTCAGGTGTGGGACGGAGGACATGGATGAAGCCGCGGCCATTGCGGGACGCGACTTTGCTCCCATATGGAACACCAATCAAGTCTTGGTGCCGGTAGTAGCCAAATCTTCCGTTGAGCTCCTGTCCGCTTTGAATTACCACAGGCAGGAGTTGTTCACGCGTCTTCAAAGTCTTGAGTACAGGATAGGGACTTGAATGGTTGGGGACGCACCATCCACACGACAATGGTGTCGCCATCTGCAATTTCTCGAGCCTTGGACCACATTTTATGGACAGAACAACACAGTTCAAGACGGCAAGGCTTCGAGCTTCGAGTTTCAAAGACCACAAGTAGCCAGAGCGGATGGAAGTTGGTCAAAAGATTCGGCGCCTATTTTGTGAAGGGTCAAGCCCACCGCATCTCATCATTGCTCTTCGGTTCAAGCATCCTTGCCGCCCGACGCAACTGATGTGCGCAGGATATCGGGCGGTAGATCTCAACCATCTATCCATTTTGTTGAAGACAGCATCGACATCATGATGTTGATACTACGCTTGACGGTATGATGCATGCATGATGCAGGACGGATCGTTGTTAATGAACCGACAAGCTTCGTCATATTCCCAACATACACGAACAACCCGAGCGTAGAGCTCAAGAATACATGTAGAAAGGAGACCGGTATGTAACGGGTCACAAAGCGCAGAAGGCAACGCCGAGGGACACAAAGAAAAGGAAGAAGGTGGGCAAAGGCGGTGGGTGCGAGAGAGCGTGGAGTGTCCGTAGCAGTAGCGAGCATAGATGTGCAAACCAATCCGGGAGTCCGTGGGGGCCATAGCTAATAATAATAATAGTGTCCGTCTGGGAGTAATGCAAGGTGAGAGCAGTCTGCCTGTAAACGACTATCAGACATCGAGGGCGGTTAGGAAAGCAACGTGACGCACTCAATCATCTAATGGCGAGATCGTCTAGAGACGGTTGACCGCGCGGCGCTGGATGACGTGACGAGCCTTCATGCTGTCCGGGATGGACGGCTGGGGGGCACGCGCGACGTGGAGGTCGCCCTCCTCACGCTTCGACCGGCACTCCTGTGCAGCAGTCTTCGGGCAGTAACCGGAGTTCTTGTCCTCCTTGAGCTTGCCGTTGGACTGAGAGCGAATGTCAGACCTGATCGAGTATCTGGACGTCAGGGGCACACACCTCGTCATAGGTGCAGGTCGAGCTGCGGTCAAAGTCGAAGGGACCCAGGTTCTTCTTGGTCGGGTACGCGCAGACGAGGCCCGACGACTCGCTACCACAGCTGGGCTGATGCGCGTTGTAGTTGCCAGTGTCCTGGCCAGGGCACGACCACGTGCACGAGGTGTGCGACGGCTGGGGGGCGGGCGCACCCCAAGCAAGAACGGCAGGGGCAGCGGCGATAAGGACGGCGAAGCGGAGGAGAGTGGAGGCGAGCATGGCGTGAATTAGTGGCTGGGTGATGACCAAAAGAATGAAGGAATGTGAGGACGCCGAAGACGGACGGGGCCTGGAGGGAATGAACCGGAGGGGGGAGGAGCACGGTAGAGAGGACAAGGCTTCGGGTCATAGGTTTTTATAGTCCATGCCGGCCATCAGAATTCGGTGACGAGATGGGAACAACCGTGTTTCCGCGCTCGAGCGACCCGTGCGATTGATGAAACTTGATCGGAGTGCACGTCGGATCGACCCACTAGCCTATAACCAGGCCAATTCATGTCATGCCCTCGAACAAGTGTGGTTTAGACGAGAAACAGCCAGCAGCTTTACATCCAGGCAGACGACTTCAGCCGGCCAGAAGAAGGAAGAACAAGAAGGAGCGGCGCCCGGCCACAACTGCTTGATGATGAGCCCACTCGATTCGGTGCTTCTGAACTTCTCCCACATCTCTTCTTCCACTCCGAGGCCGGCGCCGATCATGCTTCATTCGTGCGATCGGTTGCGTCCAGACCTCAGCGGGGTCCTCGGCAGGCCGTGCTTGGCTACAGTCGAGTGCCGAGTAACTGCCAGTGCCAGATTGCGTTTTCACATGGGCTGCGATCTGGTACTTAGAGCTGCGATCCGGTCCCAGCCGTGTATTTTACTCTGCAATGGGTCCCCGGTATGATGTAAAACGAACTTCACACATCCCCTCATCATGCTTCTCAGTATTCGGGAGTACTCAAGAGAGAGTGGGAACTGTGTATGTAGAGCGGAGATCCCAAAAATCATCAATCAGTATTATTCGGGATCACAGACACGATCCACCAGATCAAACGATGTTGATGTAATGCGAGGGCGGTGTACATGTGTAGAGGTATTATGAAGGAACGTATAGTATAGGAGGAGGGGATCCGGTTGACATGACATAGCGTCGAGATTAGCGCCGCTTGGCCCTGAGGCCATCCTGACACTTGTAGCCTCATGCATACTCGTACTGGATGCAGGAAGCGCCCCTCGGATGCGGCGAGCCCGGGGGGATGAGGCTGCTAGCATTGATGACATCGAGAGGGTGTCCCTTGTAGGTAGCATGGCTATCAATGAGTGCGCGAACGTGATCCGCCGCATCGTCGTTGGTACAGTTGTAGTACCAGTGATGCAGGGCCGCCGGGTAGTTGAAGGGCCAGTACTGATGACAGAAGCTGCAGCCGGCATACGCGCGGGCCTGCGGCGTAAAAGGACATGAAGTCAGAGGAGGTCCGTCAGCGTTCAAGCGGGAGGTAGACTGACTGAAGTACGGGTTACCGCTTCAGATGAAGACGAGGCTGAGCCTGGGACATAACTGGCCTTTGGTCCATTGGCGGGGAGTGCGTGGGAGGACGGAGTGTCATCGAAGCAGGACCGGCGAGGAATAGTGGAGAGAATGCGACTGCCCGACTTGCGGCTCCCTTCAGGACCAGATAGACGTCCCAGCGATACGGTCTTGGAGGCGGCCACGTATGTAGGGCCTATAGAACCTGCAGGCAAGGCAGCACACCGCGGGTTGGTGGGAGGGACAGCGTTCGCTTGCTTAGCGCGCTCGAGATCTTGCGCTCTCTTGATATACTCCGTCTCTCGCTCTGTCTGCCGCTGCTCCTCCAGCTCTTAGGGCGTCGCCGTCTCCAGGACGTTCCACAAGCGCAGCTGTGCGTGTCTGGCGTCGTGCGTCTGGCTCATACTGGAGGGAAATGGAGGGAATTAAGGTGGGGGATGAGATTGTATGACCACTCTGAGGCTCGGTTTAAACATACACGCTGATCACAAAACGTTTTGTGTCTCCGAGATGATCGAGTTTCACGAGGACCAGCCAAGCTTGTGTACAGACCTGCTGGTCCCCATAGTCTAGACATGTAATAACTTGGCGTTGGAGCCTCGATATTCAACAACTTCGGAAGAGTTGTTCATGAAAGTTCCTCTATCCAGCCTATAGGGCCCCAATACAATCATGAGGGTTCGCGCGTGAGAGGAGGCAATGGGCATTGTAGGACGTCCCTCAACTTGACCTGTGAGCCCCAGTCCACAAGCAGTGAAACAGTCTGTTGTGTCCAGCGAGCCAGTAATCGGTGCCATGTACACAGATCCGGGAACACAGGCAAGCCAGCCTCAGGTGGTGGTTCGGAGCAAAGGTGGGATGACGGAAGCACATCACGTCAGACGACCCTCGGCATCGCGGCCCGCGCAGCTGCAGTGGATGTCATAGTGCTTGTCCGACTTGACTTGCCCTTGACTTTCATCCGCCATGGCTACCTCCCCGACCGACGAAACCTTCCACTCGCTTGCACCCCCGCCTCCCTTACGGGTCTCAGTCCCGGCCGATGTTGTCGCCGAAGACGACGACGAGTTCCCTCGGTCCAGACCTTCGCCGCTTGCGCTCTCCCCTTCTGCCCTTGAGCTCGTACCAGAGCCGGACGGCTCACCAGACGCGGCTCTCTTTGAGTTTTCTGATGAAGATGACGATGGGATGGACGACGCGCCCGTAGGCATGGCCGGCGCGTTGAGTAGGCTGTCGGCAGGACCCATCCCACCCATGCCGCCGCTCAATGTCCTACTCTTCGCCCTGGCCCCGTCACTCCGCTTGGGCGCGTTCCTATTGCCCTACGAGTCCACTCCTCTCATCAAAGGGATTCCGGTTGTGCTATTCTTCGCCGGCATGGCCACTCTTGCCCGGCAAATCTGGTACATGCTTGCCCGCTACGTCGGGACGGCAGACGTCGAGACGGTCATCGCCAATACCTTTGCGAGGGCACCTCGACGTGTCAAAGCCAGACAACTCATACGGATGAGCACAAGAGGTGTGACTGGCGTGTTTCGGGTGCTGCTTGCTACTACCTATCTGCGAGGTTCGTGTTGTCTCACCTCAAAGGCGTCAAGTTCTGCTGCTCATGCTTCTTTACAGAATCTATCGACGCTGTTATCCCTCACCTCCCGCGACACCTCCTCACTTCCCGCATTCCCTTGACTGCTACCATCGCTCTCTTCGTTGTTCCCCTTGCATGGGCACCCTCGATCGCCGCCAAGCGCATCGCCATAACCACGTGGCTATCGCTTGTTCTCTTCCTAATATGGTTTTCATTCGCAGCGGTTGCCCATGCCAAGGGCTTGCTATCCGACGTCATTCCCTCGGAAGGACGTGGCCGTCTTTGGGACGACATCCGTAAGTTCGCTTTTTGCATTCATAGGTTGGTTCTAACTCTGTGGTCGCAGCTATCATCGCGTTCACATTTACTACCGTATGGGATGTTCCGCTGTATGCCTCTCTCAAAGCGGCTGCCAGGCCTGGTCCTCGCGTGTTCCAGTCCGCCGGCTCGAGGCGAGCACACTCGTTTCGGATCGTATCTCTTCTCGCGAGTCTGCTTTCGCTTGCTCTGATCCTTCCACTCCTCTTCTTTGGGCCTACGCGGAGCCTGCCGGTAAGGCTACAACATTCGTTTGCCCTTGTATACAAACGCTAACACTCGACTTAGGCGGCAATGCTGAGCGATGACCGCACTGTAAACATAGGCATGGCCGCCCTCAGCGCTACCGTCCTCGTATTTGCCATCCCGCCACTGGTGATCACGACCCCGAGTTTACCACTCCCCCGGAGGCTTCGGCAGAGCGCGTTTCACTTCTCACGGGTGGCCGTACTCGTGCTCGTCCTCGGTCTCTCGATTGTGCCCGCCGGCTTCGCGGCCTGGCTCAGCGATCTCACACTGTTACTTGCGCTCGGCGCCAACTACCTGGTACCTGCGTTCCTGCACATCGCCATCCACCAGTTCAAGCGCCCACTTTCGATCCTGGTGGGCGGCGTGCCCCTTATTGCGGACACGGACGACGATGAGCGTGCGCCGCTCGCGGGTGGTGCGGACGAGCTGCTCGTGCGCAAGGAGCGGGCACTCCAACGGGCGCGGTGGGTCCGCCGCGTTGCATGGGACGTCGCGGTGTGGATGATGCTGTTGCCTGTTGGCGGTGGCGGCATGGTTTGGGCAGTCGGTCGCCTCATCGGGAGGTGGTGAATTGGTATGGACGCTGCAAGCCGGTTAATAGATGTGACCACACATGGACTCTATATAGCATAGGAAGGCTGGCCTTCTCCAGTGCAAAGATGTACTGTACGTAGATGTCATTCGTTCGGCCTGGTTAACGGTGGGAACATTCTGGATTCAAGCTCGGCAGTTTTGGAGTGACACGGCTGAAACAGCATGAACTTTGTCTACAACTGGCTCAGGGTTTGCTATTTACAAGCTGAGGATGATGCTATGCGGCCACCAAGCTCCGGCAGAATGACCGAAGTGGTGCGATTGAGCTGGATTGGAATGGTGCAATCAAAAAGCATACAGTTCACGGCTTCTCGGCGGGGTCCAAGAAGGAGCATTCGTGATAACGCCAGAGTTGAAGATCCCGAAAACGACATATCTAGAGCAGGAAGACAGGTGGTGGCAAAGACAGCTCAATGAGCCAGCTAAGCGAGCTTAGACTGGTTTCTGTAAGGCGCTCGATTGAGATGGCCGGATAAGGACATGCAGATTGTTCACAGCTTTGCACTTCGTTGGCGCCGCCGCACGGCGAAGCGAGCCCGTCGATCAAACCGTGGCGGGGCCGCGGAGCCCCGCCCCACCGTTCTCATGGCCTTTGCAGGACTCTAGGAGCCAAAGAGAGGGGTGTAACAAATGCTGGGCTTGCCGGGGGGCGATGGACGGATTGAATAAGATCGTGAGGAGAGCCATGGCAAGCACAGGCGGGAGGGCGGGGGTGGCACGATCGGAACTCGCGGCGCGCTCCACCGCCTTTACGTCAGATGTCCTGACGGGCTTCGCGGCGGCGATGTATAAAATGGCGGGCGGGTGCCGCTCTACTCTCCATCGGTTCAGTCGATCCCCACACTCACGACCCGCCTCGCGCTTTACGACCTTACCTTCACGCCCACCCTCTTATCCAACATGAGGTTCTCCACCACCATCTCCGCTGCCGTCGCTGCTCTCGCTGCGTTCGCCGCCCCCGCGGCTGCGGCGCCCGTTCATGCCCGCGATGTTTTCGTGCCCGCGGTGCTCTACCCCCACGCCGGAACAGTCTGGTACAAGGGTCAGGTACGTGACGCGCGCATTGTTGTATGAACGTGATTACTCAGCCTCGCCTAGACACACAACGTCACCTGGGACATCTCGAATGTGCCCAAGCAGATCGGCAACGAGTTCCGCATTCAACTCCGCTCCAAGGGATTGATCACACCGTGTATGTTTACGTTGACTCTTCATTCCGTCCGCTTTGCTCACATCTTTGCAGTCGTCCTTGCTGACAACTTCAACCCTCGTCTCGGCCACGTTGAGGTAACGGTGCCATGGGTCGTCGAGGGCAACTACTCGCTCGTCCTCTTCGGTGACTCGGGCAACTACTCTCCGGAGTTCTCCATCCTCGGTGGTCCCCCCTACTGAGCGCCGGCTCTTAGAGAGAACCTCATGACATGAACATCTGATGCTATGGACTATTCTGGACTTTGCTTCGTTTCCCCAACTCCTCAATGTATTAGTATCAGCGTCTGCACATATCGCATCACTTTGATCTGCGAACTATTCTCTTGAGTGGTGGACATGCGGAGTTCGGCCGTGCAGGGATTCCCCGATGTGCCCTCCCGCCATTAATGTAGTCTTCATTGCACCATCTCTCAGGCATTCATCTTCCAAAAGAGAGCTATGATTGGGAGATATATATGATTGGGAGGGGACAGTCCCCCCGCAATACAAAATAAGTACAGACAGAGAGACAAGGGATATGATCTGACAGGGAGTAGTGGTACAAGATAGAGGCTTCGAGCGTATCGTGAAGATCACTTACCCGACAAGAAGCGCGGGGTGGTCAATTAGGGGACATGAGAGGGGAGACAGAAGATATTAGAAACGTGATAGGGAGAGTTGTTCACTGGTCCGTGGGGCTGAGCGCGTCGTAGGTCGGGCAGAGGTCCTTCCAAGCTTCTGTATACAAGAGTGAGTCGTGTGATAGTCAGAAAGATCCGAGTACGCACGAGGAACGGGATCGGCGGCGGGGACGTCTTTGGGATCCTCCGCCATCACCACGGCAAAGCCACTGGAGTGATGGGTTAAGCTCATTGTCAGCTGTCCGCGATACGTCACTTACGCATCGAGATGCCAGTCGATATGGCTGTGGGCCAGATACAGTCAGTGTGATGGTTTGCAGCCTAACATGTATGTCAACGCACCAGTGGAGGAACCATGGTCCGGGCTGTCGAAGGAGGAGTTAGTCGACAGGCCAGTAGATCGACGTAGATATCCAAACTCACGTTGTCAGTGACGAAGCGGATGGTCACGTTGTCGCTAGCGCTGCCTGTGCTGACGACGTCGCGGCGAGGAGGGTTCACGAAGTTGTACCCAGTCATGCCAGCGCCCCGGATGACGGAGAAGGCGTGCTATTGGTGACATGTCAGTACATCGCCTGTCTCTTGTGAAGAACTCATACTGACACCGTGCAGGTGGAAGGGGTGCTAGCGTTAAAGATAAGTTATAGTGGCTCGTCATCACCAAAGTTCAGTACATACCGGGCCTCCGATCCCAGCGACCTTTGCGGCAGGAAGCGACAGCTGAATGGTCTGAAAGCACTTTGAGCGATTTAGCATTCCACACGGCTTCAAATCCACACACCTTGTTCGGGGGGAGGGTGTACACGCTGCCAGCGGGGAGGAGACTCTGTGCCGTCTGTGCGCCTGACAGGATCTGAAGCAACACTGGCACAGTCGGTCCCTCATTTGGGAAGGACGCATTGTTGATCGTGAACAGGCCCTGGACGTCGATGTGAGGTTAGCGGGAGTCGATTACAGGACAATAGTACTGACATTGAAGCCGAGATCGAGGTTGATCTTGTAGACATCCGGAGCATTGACGTCAGGAGTTCCAGGCTGATGATATCGGTCAGAAAACAGCCTGATGAGGATCTAAATATGGTCCACGTACAGCCGCGGGATTGGTAAGAGGCTATATGAGGGAACGTGTGAGTAGACGACGACTGATCATGAGAAAGAGCACATACCACCAGGTTCGACTCCACGAGGAGGTTCGAGGCAGTCGAGACGCTGGTAGGTTCGATGGCTCGAGCACCAAGGTATCGGAGGATCGCCGAGTTGACACCGCCTGTACGACGTCAGATACCGCAGATGACTAGGCCAGATCTATAAATACCGTTAAAGTTCGAGTTGCCGGGGTTGTTCGGAAGTGCACGGATCCCTGCAGACGAGCAGTTAGGTCGATAGTACAGGTGCCGAAGCTCTGGACACACAATAGTTTCCGATTGGCTGGTTGGCGTGGATCTGACCACCATATTAGGCTTCAATTATCAAAACAGATCGCATTGGACACGTACAATCACGGAGTAGCGCTGAGCTAAAGTGATGATAAGAACATCAGCGACGTGGTATGACTCGAGATTGTGACAACAGCACGACTTACCGGCAAAGACCTGGATGGAATCGACAGTGAGCGGGTGGTGGTTCTGCCCGTCAACCTCGATGATGGTCATGTTGTGACCGTCGATGGAGAACGTGAAGTTCGGGTCGCAGGAGAGGGAAATGATGCGGAGGCGGTACCTGCAAGAGATGTGAGCATGTAGTCTCTGCTGGTGCAAAATCCAGGCTTACCGGAGTCCCTTCACAACATTGACCACAGCAAGACTGGTGTTCTGCGTAGCGCTGAAAGCACGTCCAAGGCCGTTGATAAGGGTCGCATCCGGTGTCCTATCGGTTCGAATGAGCGAAAAAGTCAAGCTGCGAGCACTCAACAGCACACGAACGGAGGAGGTGCCGCGGCCACGACTGAGGCAATCTGATGGTACCAGTCTGCCAAGGTGATGACAGTGGTAGCTAAAACATAGTTATGTGAGCACTGATCAACTGGGTTGCTTGGAATAGCCGACCATCGTCAACGTCGTACATCGACCTGAATGGGTCATTCTACTCAATGCGCAATTAGTTGCTATTTGTCTATGTATAGGGATTGACTTACCAGATCATAGACAACCATAGGGCCTCGAAGACCGTCGCAGTATCTGAAATTCTTGTCAATAAAGGCCCTGCATGGGCGACTTGATGGGGAACACTTGCTGGGTTCTGTCGGTTTCAATCAGCGCATGTTCTGTGGCAATCTAAGACACTAATAGGACGAACCTTAAATGACTATGGTACCAAAATGAACCACTCTGGCCGTTTGCCTTGAAGGAATACAAGAAGTTGTGACCTAGGAACGGTCAGACACCGAGTCCTGAGCGAACATGTCTATTTTACCCGGGGAGATCGGACACTGGTTGATGAACGCGGGTCCGTCCGCCCAGTTAGTGTGCTTCTGGAAGAATCTAAGAGTTTACTTAGTTGAGAGACGTGTACGGAAGATGTTCAAATCCGCACCCGTGCCAGTGCTGAACCGATTCCCATCAGTACAAGGAAGCGCCGCACAACCGAACTTTGCTGACTTACAATAGACGTGCTCTTGTGCATGCTCGAGTCCGTGAGCTGATCCTGGACATTGATTTGGAAAGTGCTATCCTGTGTAAGTGAAGTGCGGGTGAGGTAAAGTGCGAGTGTGTGAAGGCAGTACGAACGGTGAACCCGGTGATCAAAGGGCCAGGGAACGTGCCACCCGCGAGCACAGTCCTGCGCATTTGTTCAGTATCGTTGCCTATGGCCACATGCTCTAGTACTCACGGACGGCTGAAGCCATCGGGGGCGATGTTCCGGTTGACAATGGGCAAGTTGGCCACGGGTCCGATGACCTGGAGAGCGGAGACGAGGGCAGATGCTCCCAAGCCGGTCAGGGCTGCAAGAGAAACGCGATTGAACATGGGTTCGAGGATTGGGTGTGAGCGACCTTCGAAGGGGAAGGGGAAAGATGTGAGAGGTCGAATGAGGTAGGATATCCTCCAGCCTCCGTATTTTATAGGCCTTGCAAGCGCAGCAACCCAACAGGCTGCCATATCTGTAGCACTGTCCGTAGGTGTCACATCCGAGTATGAATTCTAGCAGGCACAGCGATCAATTTTCAGCGAGCGACACAGCGACGAAGCCACCAGATCTAACCTGCGGCATTTGTCCGCCCATTCAGCGGTGCCGAGTGAGGATACCGATGTCTTACAAGCCGGGCGCGGGATGGTCTGCATGACAGCATCAGTCGGAGAGATAAGTCCGCAGAGGCCTAAATGATCGACAAGCGATATCTATTGCGTGAATTGAGGCAGATTGTTTCAACCTGGGCGTGGGTGCGTTCATCAGTTTCTGGGCGCCAGGAGGGTGTGCGAACCTGAAATCCAACAAATAAATACAGGCATAGGTCAGAGCACTCACACATCAGGGCCGTATAGAAGTAGTATCAGGTCCGACGACCGAAGAGAACTTTAGATTTTTCGCACGCTTCACTTCAGCGGCAAACCAAGTCCAGCCTGCTGTCCACGAAAACAGGCAGTATGTTGCGCCACATGATTGTTGCGAATGCACGACATCCAGTTCTCGTACTGAAGTAACGTGAGGCAAATAAGCTCTCTCGTAACAGAGCGGCGATAGGACGGAATCTCCTTGACTGCTTGAATTTCGAATTGAGAGAAAGTTCCGCAGTTGCCACCAGCGATGCCGGCCTTTCAACAATGACTCAGCGGATATGAAGATCGCGTAGACAGATCTCAAACACTCGGCGTCTTACTGCGTACGCAGTCTGGCGCCCATCACGAGTATGTGCCAGAGCAGTAGCCCCTGGTTGACATGTTTGTCGATGGTTTTGGTCCCTAGTTTCTCTGCTACAGTAGCAGTGATGAACGGCATGTCTTGACGGATAAAATATGTCAGACACGCACCCAGATCGTAGCTGTTGAAGGCACAGCTGTAACCTACAAGTCCAACAAAGGAACAAAGCTAAGCTGACGCATTACGCGTTCTTGACCGCCGACAGCATCTCGCATGAGATGCCATAATATGCGCGTAGCTATGCGGTCCGACCCGGAATGGTCGGAGGCGGCATTAGGGCAGCCGAGGCACAGCATGGCGGATCATGTCATGGATAGGAGAACTCTCACAAACAGTGCAACGCGTGCCTGATAGTCCATTCATAATATCCAGTTCACAGATCTGGCAACAGAGTGATGGTGGAGGCTATCGGTGTAAGAGCCCGTGGCAGTAAACAGAACGGGGAACGGGCCAAAGAAGGTCAATTCCCCCGGGCCGTGAAGTACGGGCAGCAAAGCTGTCTCGGTGACAATCAAATGAGTCACACGCAGTCAGCCTGTTGAAAGAGTGGGCATAATTTGCAGTGAGTTGTAGGATGCTGACAAGCTGAGACAACTACGAGCATCCGAAGATAAGGTTGAGTATCTGCTAGATTCCGGGTTGTGGAAGGCCGTCCGTGTGGTCGAGAAGAGAATTGCGCAGTTTAAGCGCGAACAGCACTCCACTGTATTCTTTCGTCGCTATTCTACGCAGCCAGGTTAACGGTCCACGAGACAGAGTGGTCGAGCTGGAGTTGAGCGCGCAGTTCGAGGTGGATGACAGACAACGAGGGCGCCTAACTGCTCTTCGTCTCGTACTCCATGGTCTCTGCATGCCGCCTGCTCTTCCCGGATTGTATTATGATCCAGACAAGAAGAGATACTTCCCAATCGCTAGTCGACCAGCTGGTGCACCTCCTGTAAAGGATATCAGCAACGGCTCCCAATTACCAAAAGCCTCGCACGCAAGGAAGAAGGAACCAACCTTGCCTCTGCGACCACTCGACGTCCGACTGGCAGTACGGAATGCGACAGTAGCACACTCTAGTGCATTACGACGGAGAAACTTTCGGTAGGCGCTGTGATACGATGGGTGTGAACCGCTCATGAAAGAATGACCAGGAACATCAACTTTGGCCACCTCGCGCGGTATCATACCTTCGAGGACAGACAGCCCATCTCCCGATCCCTAGCCACGGCGTTTTGTGTGAGCTTGCTCCAAAGCAAATACGCGTGCAACATGCATTGATAATGCGACATGCACAGCTCAGCCGCGCCAATGGTCGTCTGCGATACCTGGCAGGAGACGCTGACGGTTGGGTTTACATCCCTCACATACCGGACAAATCATTAGGCGAAGGATGCGAAAGACCAACAATGTGGACTGAGCAAGCCTTTCTTGGCTCTAGGGTATGTGGTGTTCGTCTTCCTGTAAGGTGACAAGATATAAACTTGGCATAGATAACGAGTGTATGCATGTCAGGCGAAGTCACAGCGTGCGTTCGTCTCCTGGTTCCAATCTCGCTCTATCAATGACTAAACTTAGCTTATAGAGTCACATCCTTTGGACCGAATAGCCAGATCCTCATCCGAAACGACCGTTCACCAGAGTAATGCTTTCCTATGGTGGACGTTTTTGCTCGCACTCATATTGACACAGGTCCATTTTCATTTTACACCCTCCGGAAAAGTCTGTACATGACATCTGGACTGCCAGCATCGAGAATAGAAGCTTGATTCTAGGTACGAATACTTCTCTTCTTCCAGTTATCAAGCTTCATACCAGTGAGCAGGAGCAAGCAAGAAAGCTGTGATTTTGCGTGACTTGGAAGCCGGGCGGTTCGAAAGCCTTCACACGCAGAGTGATGTATTTGCGGTGTCCCAGCAGCAGGTTGGCAGTCACCTTGTACTACAGTCCAAATACTGAGAATCGATGCAGAGCTTGGCGTACACTGGGTCAAGAAACGGACGAGTTAGCAGGTAAGCTGTCAACTTTACATGGTGGGCCGAATACTAAATAAGGATCATTAGGTTTGACCTCCGGACACGCACCTCAGGTCAAAATCTCTTTGTGGATGCCCCTCATGCTACCAACTCTGTCACATCGTTGAATCTACTGCGTGAATTCGAGGTGCTCGTGGCCCGAATCAATGGGAGTGTGAGTCTAGACAATGCTGACTCCTACTGAAGGATCTCATCTGTCCCACAGCTCGTGACACATGACCTTCGATATTCGAAAGGAGTACCTTTGCGTTCGTTCCCAGGCCAGTCAAGCACTTACTCGACTCAGCTCGTGAGTATTTACATATCAGTTGCTAATGTTGCTAACTAGACAAGCAGCCTGTCACTGTTGACACCGAAGGTTGCTACGTCTTCGCCGCCGGTGAGGACCGACGCGTGAGGGTCTGGTCTGTTGATACTGGTCAGCTCCTGCCTACGTATCCATCTGCTCAATGGGACGAGCCTGGGCCTTTTGGAAGCCCGTTCAATGAACCAGTGGCAGCCATGCATGTCGATTCATCTGACTCGCGACTTTGTCTCCGGATAGCGGTTGGTCGTGAAATACTTCAGTACGCTCTATGACTGGCCAACACAATAAATTTGCGACGAGTACAAATTAGCTGGTACAATATTAGACTGCCTAGTTCTGCGACATTCACTCCTCGTCCATCCGCTTCATCTGGTGACACCAGAGTTCAGTAATCGATCGTCGAATGAACTTGAGAAGGTAGCTTACCCAGTGTCTGTAGTGAAGCTTGTGCCCCGCCTCGGTAATCTGGCGCATCTCCTCGTTCGAGAGATCGGGAAGTTTGGCGACAGCCTGGTACTCCTTGATTCGCTCGACCTTTGACGTCGTGCTGCAAATATGTTAGTCACGGCCAATAGGGCGCAAAAGCGTTCGCGTACGTGATGGTAACGATGTCCTTCTGATTGATCCATTTGAGAATGATTTGAGTTGCGGTCACTGAAAAGCCGGTCTCCTTCTCTAGGCGAGCACGAATCGTCTCGACCACAGGGTCGACAGGGCCATCCTTCTTCCGGATAATAGAAGTCAGACCACCGTACGAAGTCACGACGATGCCTTTCTTCTGGCAGTAGTCCACGATCGAGTCGGCCTTTTCAGCAACGTAAGGATGATATTCAATCTCGGCACCAGATCAGTCACTCTTATTGTATATGTTATGGAAAGATGCACACACCTGGTTGACAGCGGGAACGATAGTCGCGCCACGAAGGATAGTCTCAAGATCCCGCACACGGTGATTGGAGACTCCGATGCTCTTCGTCAGACCAGCCTTGTGGGCGTCCTCCATCCCTTTCCAGACCCCGAGGAGGTCCGAGTGGCTGAAGGGCGCATGAATGAGAAAGAGGTCGACGTATTCCAGCTGCAGCTTGGTCAAGCTCTCCTTGAGAGTGTCGGTAACGGTCTTGCCCTCAGGGACCGAGTTTAGCTTCGTCGTAACGTAGATCTTTTCGCGCGCAACCCCAGAAGAGGCAATACCGGCACCGAGGGATGATTCGTTGCCATAGACCTGAGCGCCATCCAGGTGAGTGATGCCCGCGTGGATGGCCTGTGCGATGGACTCGGTAGCATCCTTGCCATAGAGCGCCGTGCCGGTGCCAATGGCAAGCCAAGGCATAACCTTGCCGTCGTTTAGCTTGAAAGACTCTTGGATAGGCATGGTGCGGGAAAAGCTGGTGCTGAACGATAGCGTCGGCTGGCGGGTCCTTTTATACCACGGGACCCCTCGACGGGCTGGCCCAATAAGGTTAGCACGATGATGACTTGGCTCCAGTCAGCGAAGTGATGCACACACAGCGTCTTTGTGATCATCGTCAGCATATGCGGCGTATCGGCAGTGCTTGTGACAATCAAGGAGTGTTGTGGGCAAGGTGCAAGTAACTGCAGTTTACTGTGTAACGAGTGTTCTCTCCGCCCGGGCCCTATATCGACGAGCAACATCGAGCATGCATCACCAATCATACATACAAAGGCTCAGAGTCAGACAGTAGATAAAGATACACAGAAGCAAAGAACAGTACAGGTTTAGTAGATCGTCAACGTCGCTTGGTAGGAGGCCCAGGTGTTTCCCCGCGGTCCCGAGTCTGGCTACGTCCACGTCGTGGAGGGCAGCCATCCAACGAGGCCGAGTCTGAAATCGGCGAGAGAGACTCGCGTCTTGGACGTGAGCGTGACCTCAGGCCCGAAGAGGACGACCCCGCCATGCTGCGGTGCGGTTGTGGACGAGAGGTAGCCCATGAACGGTGATCGTCCTCGTCAGAGATGGGTCGATGCAACGACGAGTCGGAATCGTGATGCTCGTCGTGGAAGGAGACTCGTCGCCCACGGGACTGAGATCGACCTCGGGACAGAGCGCTGCGCTGTCTCGGAGGAGACGAGGGAGATGAAAGAGGAGGTGACGATGGAGGGAGCGGTGACGATGGTCGATCGGAGTATGAGGACGAGCTTCCGGTGTAAGGTTGTTGGTACGCGGTTCTCCTGTGGTAGGCTTGAAGGTCGTTGCCGTTAGACCACATGTGCTGGTCGCTGGGCGACGAAGAGTAATACGATGGAGGGAAGGGCACGGAAGGGCCCATTGGGTATTGCGGGACACTCGAGGCCTGTGGTGTCATACCCATCAAGTAGTTGATGTTGTGCATTGCTTGTGCCAGCATGTACTGAGCTTGAGGGTCGTGCCACGCGGGGGCTGGAGGCATATGTGGGTGCGAATGGAAGTGGGGGAGAGCAGGGTGGGCGACAGTTGGCGGTTGAGAGCGCAGGCCCATGCTTGCCATTGCTGAACGTGGTCGAGGCGGGGGAGAGCGCCTTCCACTTGATCGGGCATTAGACGAGTTATCTGTAACAAGTGAGTGCAAGGAATGATGACAAGAGAGGATGATGTACCTGACGGAATGCCATCGTCTCGTCTATTACGACGAAGTCTCTCGCGTTCTTTGACCATCCCTGAATGATCTCCGCGCCCCGGACTGAATCGCCTCCCGGGGATAGCAGGCTCTATCATGGGGTCCGAAAGGGCTTCATCGGACGAGGTTCGCTTACGTTTGCGCACGGCAGTGCGTCCAAAACTTCGGTCACTTTCCCTCGGTGCTGGACCTTCGTGCTCATTCCAAGAGCTTGTAGCAGAAGGGGCAAGTCGACGACTAGGTACTCTCCTTGGGGAGCCACGTCTAGGCGATACAGAGTCGGATGTTGAAACCGAGAGACTGCGTCTATCAGGTGACGGGTAATTGCGGGCGACTGATTTACCCTTGCGTGGGGGTTGGGTAGTCTGAGGTCGTGCATAGGCAGAGACATTGCTTGATGGTAGAGCCGAGCGTGCTCTGGTGATGGACCTGACCGTGTTCTGATCTTGGCGACTGCGTCGCTCTTGCAGAGGCGACGAAGAGCGGATTGGTGACGAGTCGCGATCCATCTTCCGACTGCTGGATATGTCAACCACCCGATCTTGCCGTTGATGGGGTTTGCCCCGACCGACGGGTCGCTCGGATGACTGAAAGAGCCGGTGAGACTAAGGGCGTAACACAAGAGAACAACGGAACAAACCCGAACGGGAGAACAGATCGGCGGCGGTCGAGATCGCTTTGCAATGGGTGTTTTTCCATTTGTAGGGGAAGGTTGAAGCACCGGCTGCCGCGTTTTTACAGCTAGCACGGTGGGTTCTTCGGCGTCGCTGCCACTTCCATTTGAAGTGCGTGACCAAATAGGAGGCCGATCCATCAAAGGGCGTTCACGACTCGAAGACGGCCTGACAATATCTGACAAAGGGCTATCGGCGGACAGCGACGTCAAAGATGTTGATCTAGGAGGCGTCTGAAGCTGGAGAACCCTAGCCTTGCTCAGTGCACGTCGTGGTGCCGGCGGTATCGAGGATAACGACCCTGTTGTCCGTAGGGTTGCCCTCATAGGTGGCTTTGATTCCTTGACCGGAGAGGAGCGAGGGGGCAAGACATCAAGCTCTGGGCTTGACTCGCGGCTCGACTCGACGATGAGGCGGGATGCACGTGGTTGTGAACGAGATGACCGAGGAAGAGAAGAGGCCGAGCTGGAAGGACGCGAGCTCCGGATTGGAGAAGAAGGTACGTGGAACGACGAAATATCAGGACCGGGGGAACTGGAAGGAGGCGGTAAGACCTGCTCGTCTTCGGAGGGGTCTGCCTCCGGTGGTCCTCCCATGGAAATGTCACCAATGGTACTTCCTTCATCGTCCTCCACATATAGATATGTCGCGTCGTTGGGCTCCCAGGTGGAAAACTCGTCTGCGGAGTCATCATTGTCTGGTAGTGTTTGGCCGGAAACAGGAGGAGGGAGGCGAGGAGGAGATGAAGGAGGTGGATGAGGAGGAGGTGATGGTCTCTTCTTTGGTCGAGGGGTTTTGCCGTGCGAGAGGATTGTGCTGTTGCTGCTGGGTGTGGGTACAGGTGGAGAGAATCGTTCGTTGTCGTCGGCATCCCCAAACTGTTCACGACGTTTCTGCTCCAACTCCATGAACTCCCGGAGATCTGCGGCGTCCGCAGGGTCCATGGCTCGAACCGGTGGAACATTCAAGTCGGGCACCTGGAACTCGCCAGAGATATCGGCCTCCTGGCCCAACAGGTCAAGTTCGTCGAAATCGTCGCCCTCGCCCTCTGCATCGTCCTCCGCTGCTTCAGCATCCGCCCTCCGTGTCAGGGCACCAAAGTCGTATGTCTCCGTCGTTTTCCGGAGAGCTCCTGCGTCGTGGATAATCGACTTCGTCCGAAGGTCGATGATGTCGTCCTGGTCAAGGGGCCGGGCATAGCGCTCGGCGAGCTGGGTCCATGAATCGAGCAAGCGTTGCGAAGAATCTTTGCGCAAGGCGTGAAGCTCATTTACAGGATCCGCAGATACGGAGGTAGCGCGCGACGGTGCGCGCGACCCAACCCGAGCGCGTTTGGAAGGGGGAGCACTAGCACGCGAGGAGGACGAGGTAGACGCGCGCGGTGGTGGCGAGCTCGATGGCGCAGCACTCGGTCGTTCGTGAGGCTTTCCAGGACGAGATTGCGATCGGGATGCGGCTTGATGCATGAAGTACGCCTGGCAGCGTAAAAGGGAACGCGAAGGCACGTGAGTGACGCGTCGCGTTGAGCGTGACCGTGTGGAATGTTGGAACTCAAAAGCAATCAAAATCAAAGCTATAGATACAGCAACATAGTAGCAAACGCATCAACGCAAACATGAAAGGGTAAGGATACAAAGCAAGCGATAGCATGGGAAGAGGTGGGTAGTACATGAGGAGCCGCGGCTGCATGTGCGTGGGTCATGGTTGTCAGACATGGGAGGCGTCAATGTTCACGTCGACCCAGTCTTCTTGAAAAAGGGAGCCGTCCCCTTTTGCGAAGGATGAACGGGAGTCCAGTGTTTCGGATGACGCGCCAAAGTCGGGCGTCTTCCCGCAGGATGGCAGGCTCCTTGACAATGCGGACGACACGAATGTGCGGGCTCGCGAACGCATGTCGGCGCGGAGCGTGGAGAATGAGAGCGACCTCTTCAGCGCTTGGGGAGCCAGGTCCGTCCGCGAGCCACTTGCTGATGAAGAGTTGTTCTTAGCAGCGCTTGCGAGAACGGGCGGCTCCCGGGCCGCCTGCTTGCGACTCGGACGGGAGCGCTTCACAGGTGAGCGACTGCGAAGTCGGAACCGAGAGGGCGGAGGAGAAAACACCGGGTCGTTCTCCAAGATGTGGGCCAGCTGCATGATGATCGGCTGTTGAGGCTCGTCCTCGACATTGGCAAAGTCCGTGGGAATTGGTGTACGGAGGTGCGGTGGAGTGCGCGAGTACGTAGGGAACCAGAGCTCCTGCTGGTAGGGTTCGTAGTATGTGACATGCGACATGGTAGACGGGTGTTGGGATGAAGAGTTTGTCGTCGGCACGAGAAGATGAGCGGGATACAGTCGCCTCCTGAGCGACAAGTGCTTTATATCGATGCCAGCATGCAGACAGTATAAGGCGCAACACAAAGAGTTGCGGTGGTTAAGGCCTCAGGCATTGTGTCGCGAGCGATGGGCCAGTCCCTTTGAAGATTGTGTGAAAGAAGCCGCGAGGATGCGGCACGTCGCCCTTCTGTCTTCTTTATGCCACTATGCGAACGGCACAAGACGGCACATAGATGGTGGCGAGGATAGCAAGATATAATCTGTCTAGGATATACCGTCCATGAGAGTGGATGCTGCCTGGGTACCTAGGTGTGCACAGTCGATGGTTGGCGAAAGGGAGAGAGAACAAGCGCATGCGCAAACAGGCGCGCGACGCTGCCGCCGCACAACCGCCACCTCTCTTTCCCGTTCCAACCGCACTCGCGACGCGTTAGGTGCACGACTGTCCTGGCTGTGATGCGATCTCAGATCCTTTTACCTCGAGGATGCGGTGCTCGACGCTGCTGTATACATGCCGCTGACCTGCGCCACGGTCACCCGGCCTCAACTTGCTTCATCAGGCTTGACTGAGGCTCTGGGTGATGATGGACGCGACAACACCATGGTTTGGAAGGGGCCCCTATGCTCGCAACAACTATTCGGTGCCTAGAATCCCCCGAATCGCCCGCGGCGCCGCCGTACATGCGCAACACCTCGTGTCCACCGCCACTCCCAGGATGGCATGTCTCGTCCCTCAGAAGCGCTCAGGAACGTCACCCGCCATCTGCAGTGAGATCTGCGCCTACTGTTTCTTCGGCGTCTGGGGTACTTAAACTCCTCGTATCAAGCTCTAGACCTGACCTGTCCTCTGGCTTTGACTCCCCCGTCGACCCCCGCCCCACGCATCCATCATGGCCCTCGTCCCCTACTCGTACAACTACTACAAGTAAGCTTCTGCTGTAACGGTATGGAACTGAAACTAAGTGTGTTACAATACAGTCCATACGCGGTTACATATCCTGCCGCCTCTCCACAGTACATCACCCAGGCTGCTGCCCCTGTGTACCCGTACACCTACTCCAAGAGCCGCCCGTGTCCAGTTCACAACGCGGCTGCTTACGGTGCCCAGTGCACCTGCAGGCACTCCACTACTACCATGGCGTGCCGACAGGTGCTCAAGGCACCGGCCCGCTGCCCGTACAAAGCTGCGAAGAAGGTGGCTGACCAGAGGCAGTACATTAGCGTCCTTCAGTGGAACATCTCGATGCGAGTGACAATGCTTCAACTCGTTCACGACGACGCTCACCTCATACAGGGCAACCAACTGGCACACCAAGCGTGGTTATGAGAAGGATCTCCGCGAGGCCATCCGAGACTTGGAGAAATACCAGAAGAACCTCCATCGGTGACCGGTGACCCAGAATGAGCCGAAGCGTGTATTGATATCTCAGGATTCGTACGATTGACAACCCCAGTGTATCCGCTCCAGTAAATGTAAATGTATCAAGTAGTCTTCTCGGTTATGTACCTCTGTTCTGAGTCCGTCCAGACGCCATCCAGTTGTCCGGGACGCTCGGTCCGAAGCAAGGACCCGGGTGCCTCTCTCCTTCACTTTTCCTTAGCCGTTATGCGAAAGCAGCTCGACTCACGCATACCCATTCTCATCAACAACAATGTCAAGTCAAATCACCGGTCTTTCATAGTTCTTGTCGGGGACAAGGGCCGTGACCAAGTCTGTGCACCGTTCCTGTCTGCATTGGCCTGTGTTCACACAAGCGACCGCAGATTGTGAACCTCCACTTCTTGCTTTCGCAAGCTCGTGTGTCTGCACGACCTTCAGTACTATGGTGCTATAAGAAGGAACTAGGCTTTACCAGGTATGTGCCGAGTACATTCATGACGCCGTTCACGCTGAGGACAAACGCAGCCACCGTAAGAAACGGGAAGCCAAGATCAAGCGCGACGTGAAGCGTGGTATCCGAGAGGCCAACGACCAGAACCCATTCGAGATATTCGTCACTGTGACCGATATCCGCTACACGTAAGTACTCGGCGTCTTGCAGAAGAGCTTACATGCTAAACATCGCTTCAGGTACTACAAGGAGTCGCAGAAGATTCTTGGCAACACCTTCGGCATGTGCGTCCTCCAAGACTTTGAGGCTGTCACTCCAAACCTGCTCGCTCGAACAATCGAGACGGTGGAAGGTGGAGGACTGATTGTGCTGTTATTGAAAACGATGTCTTCCCTTCGGCAACTGTACTCTATGGTCATGGTGCGTCTTCTTCATGCAGAGATTCAAGACTACATGCTCATACATTGGATTGCCTCGATAGGACGTCCACGCTCGATACCGAACCTCATCCCACGACTCCGTTGTGGCCCGTTTCAACGAACGTTTCATTCTCTCCCTGGGGTCTTGCGAGGACTGTCTAGTCCTCGATGATGAACTCAACGTCCTGCCCATCTCTCGCGGAAAGGACATCGTCCCAATCGAAGACGGCAAACCGGCCGCTGGAGAATCCTCCCATCTGAAGGACTTGCAGGAAAGTTTGGTGGATACCAAGCCCGTGGGCGAACTCGTGAAGCTGGCGAAGACGGTGGACCAGGCGCAGGCTATCCTCACCTTCGTTGATGCTATCGCGGAGAAGACGCTGTCATCGACGGTTACGTTGACTGCAGCCCGTGGTCGGGGCAAGTCTGCCGCTCTTGGTCTGGCCATTGCTGCTGCCCTCGCCCACGGCTATTCCAACATCTTCGTGACGAGCCCGAGCCCCGAAAACTTGAAGACTTTGTTCGACTTCATCTTCAAGGGTATGGATACCCTCGGCTACGAGGAGCACTTGGACTACGACATCGTCCAGAGCACCAATCCTGATTTCAACAAGGCGATCGTTCGTGTCAACATCTTCCGTCAACATCGTCAAACCATCCAGGTGAGATATGTGTCGTTACGCTTTATCATAGCCACTGAACAACTCTTCAGTACATTCAACCTCAAGACGCACATGTTCTCGGCCAGGCTGAGCTGGTGGTTATCGATGAAGCTGCCGCAATCCCTCTTCCGCTGGTTCGCAACCTCATCGGCCCCTACCTTGTCTTCATGGCATCCACCATCAACGGCTACGAAGGCACTGGTCGCTCCCTATCTCTCAAACTGATCCAGCAACTACGGGAGAGTACACGTCCTTCTCTCACCAAGGATGGAAACGCTCCTGAGGATGATGCCGCTGGTGCTTCATCCTCCAAAAAGCCTACGCAGAGGGCAGCACCAAAAGCACGCACTCTTCGGGAGATCAAGTTGGAGACACCCATCCGTTACTCGGCAGGTGACCGCGTGGAGAAGTGGCTCAACACACTCCTCTGTCTTGATGCGACCGTCACCCCGTCACGGATCACCCAGGGTACACCACACCCGTCGGCATGTGAGCTGTTCTACGTCTCACGGGACACGCTCTTCAGCTTCCACCCGGCGTCCGAGGTGTTCCTGCAGCGCATGATGGCGTTGTACGTCGCCAGCCACTACAAAAACCAGCCGAACGACTTGCAACTCATGTCCGATGCACCCGCTCACCATCTCTTCGTGCTCCTGCCGCCGCTCAAAGATGACGAGAGTCATCTCCCCGAGCCACTCGTCGTCTTGCAGGTTGCGCTTGAGGGCAACATCAGTCGGCAGGCGATCATGGACAACCTCGCACGCGGATTCCGTGCCGGCGGCGACATGATCCCATGGCTGGTTTCCCAGCAGTTCCAGGACGACAAGTTCGCAAATTTGTCTGGAGCACGAGTCGTGCGGATTGCAACACATCCCGATTATGCAAACGTTCGTCTGCATATCCAGGTCTGGTGCTTCATCTAACGCCCTGTGCCACCAGATGGGCTACGGTGCCCGTGCTCTGAAAGCTTTGAACGGTTACTACAGTGGGGAGTACTTCAACTTGGAGGAGGAGGCTCGAGCACAGCCAACCTACGCCGACACTGCCGCAGTACCCTCGGTATGTGTTGGGCTGAATCCATTCGCAATTCTAAACTTGAATCCTACAGTCTGCCAATCTCATGAACGACGACGTCACTGTCCGAGCTCCGACTGCCATGCCACCTCTCCTCCTCCGCCTGACGGAGCGCAAGCCGGAAACACTGGACTACTTGGGTGTTTCGTACGGTCTGACTTCACCTCTCCTTCGGTGAGTCTCCCCGCTTCAATCATGCGGCGCACTGAACTGACAATGAATAGCTTCTGGAAACGTGCAGGCTATGTTCCCTTGTACCTCCGACAGACTACCAGCGAGCTCACCGGAGAACACACCTGCGTCATGGTGCGGGGGCTCAACAGCTCAGGCGAGGGGGAGCTTGGCTGGCTCGGCGAGTTCGCAAAAGGTGATATAGCCACCTTGACGCTACTACAGCGAGTGCTCATCTACTCCTCAGACTTCCGCAAGCGGTTCCTGTCGCTGTTGTCGTTCAAGTTCCGCGAGTTTGCTGGCGTCACGGCCTTGAGCGTGATCGAGGCAGCCAACTCGGGCGTGAAGACGGAGGTGGAAGAGCAGCACAGTCAGTCACCCTTCATTTGGATCGAATCTGGGCTGACCGAATCCAATAGCTCTCACCTCAACGGAACTGTCATTCCTCTTGACGCCATTCGATCTGAAGCGGCTGGAGTCGTACGCCAACAACATGCTCGACTATCACGTCATCCTTGACCTACTCCCCGTCGTAGCCACGCTCTACTTCGAGAAGCGGCTTGGCGATGAGGTCCGTGTGAGTGCTGTACAGAGTGCAATCCTGCTGGCACTCGGCATGCAGCGAAAGACGATCGAGGATGTCGAGGTAAGCGCTCTACCTCGTCCCTTACTCAGCCACTGCACACTCTGACCCCCTTTTAGACCGAGCTACAGCTCCCTGTCTCACAAGCACTGGCACTGTTCACGAAAGTGATGCGCAAGATCAGCAAGCGCTTGACGGACATTCAGCGCGAAGCGATAAGCGCAACGCTGCCAGCGCTAGCTGTCGCTGCCGGCACGGTCGCTACCCCCCGTGCGGATGCGGACGATTGGCGGCCTGTAGAGGCGAGCATGGCAGCCGAACTCGATGCTGCAGGCAACGAGGTGACCGCTGCACTGCGTGAAAAGCAGCGCGCGATGCTCAGCGCGCTTAATATCAGCCGGTAAGTCTGGGTGCCCTCCCGCTGCAGTGCCGCCACCGTGTTCATCGAGCGCTCATCAGCGCGGATGGTTAGGTTTGCGATTGACGATGC
>LCTX01000709.1:22864-40578 GCA_002233555.1 Limonomyces culmigenus | reverse complement strand
GTGTCAATCCCCACTCCCCGTACTTGTCTCTTGACCACCTCTACCACCACTCCAGGTTTACGAAAGACGGGCAGATACGAGTGGTAAGCCATACACAGGCCTGTGAGAAGTGGATTCAGCAAGATGTCAATCACCAAGGCGGGACGCAAGACAGGCAGAACCCACTACACCTTCGGCATCCCGGGCCGACGCCTCCCCGCAGCGGCGTGGGGGCAAGGTGCAAGGCGCGCTGCTTGTCCTTGCGACTCTCTCACTTACCATGTCCACGACGGACAGCGCGTCGAACAACGCGCTGCTCACGCAGATCCTCGCCCAACTCAGCGCACTCCAGGTGTCGCAGCAGACACTCCAAGCCAAGGCGCGCTCCGTCCCCTGTCGCGTGCTATCTCCCGTACTGAGAGTGCATAGCTCGATGCTTTAACGAGCCCAACCTCTCCACCCTTGGTCCCTGATGCACGCCCGGGCGCCGTGTCGCCTCTCGGGGAGGGCACCCCTGCCCTTCTGGGATCACTGCTCCACACGCCCTCGAGCTTGAGTGTAATCTCGCCCTCCGCATCGGCTCAGAGCGTGTCCGAAAAGGACAGAGAGAAGGCCCTGTACCCTCAGAGGGTTATTCTCACGAGTATGTATTGTGGCCTTGCTGATGTCCTCATCCTTATTCACAACTTCCATGTAGCCTATCCCGACCAGCACGCCATCAAGCCCTACACCATGTCATGGGCCGCAGAGGACGCATCCGAGCGTGGCCCAGTCATTTGCTCGCGTCTCCCGTCGTCAATCAAGGCCCGCAACGCGCTCGGTGCTCACTCGGGCTCCTACTCGATCTACCGTGCACTCGCGATCGCGATGGGCACGCTCTCGCCCGCACACAAGCCTGACTATAGCCAGACGGAGCCGCCTGTTAACATCCCGCCAGCACCAGGCTGGCGGCAGATCGTCTCGTTCGACCCTTGGGGCCACCTCGTCCCTCAGGTCTTCAAACGGGAGATCGACGAGCTTGGGCTCGATGTGCGCCCCAGCATCGCAGTGACAAAGGCACACATCAAGCTCAGCGAGTGCGATGAGAGTGCACGGCGTGGCGAACTTGTTGTTGACGGTCGGGTCCTCCTCAAGAGCCCACCGCTGCGACACGCGGACGGGAGTGTGAATACCGCGGACCCAGGTGTCGAGATCAACGTCAGCAAGGCGGCAGTTGAGCCTGTGTGGTACCTACCCGGCGTTGCTGAACGATTTGGGATGTGGGTTCATCCCTCCTCCACATGTCAGCTGCCCAGACTGATTGGGCCATGTCAGCTCGGAGAGTCTCCTTCGGCGTGCCCTCTTCGAAGATACGGGAGGAATGTACCCCGAGCTCATCACTCGGCCGGACATCAAGGTCTTCCTGCCGCCGATCGGGGGACTGACGGTGTACATCTGTGGGTCGAGTGGCATTGAGGCGCCGGCTCGGATGCTCAATTGTACCCAGTCGGTGATCCTGCCTTCATGTCTGATGAGTCGAAGGAGCTCACACTCCGGGTGCACGACGAGTGTAACGGAAGCGACGTCTTTGGTTCTGACATTGTTCGTGGCAACCCCTCAGCTCGTACAAAGTGATGGCTGACCAGCATTACAGTGCACTTGGCAAGCATTTGGGCTTGCTTTGGGGTCCTCCGGAAACTAATACGGTTACCTGATGTAGCAAGCCGTACCTGGTATACGCCATCGAAGAGTGCGTCCGCGGCGCACAGAAGGGCGGCGTCGGTGTTGTGGTCTACTTCCGCAAGGAGGGCCGAGCACTCGGTGAGGTGACCAAGTACGTGCCATTTACCCATGCTGCCCATTTCAGCGCTGATGAGATGTAGGTATCTCGTCTATAACCTCCGCAAGCGTGGAGGCGACAGTGCAGACAAGTACTTCAAGTCAACCGAGTTGATCGCAGGCGTCAAGGACATGCGCTTCCAAGCGCTCATGCCCGACGTCCTGCACTGGCTCGGCATCAAGAAGATCGACCACATGGTCTCGATGAGCGACATGTTCGTGAGGGCTATCTGCGAGTGGAGCTCAGGCTAAAAGGATATCACTAGGAAATACAACGCCATTGTCGAATCGGGCATCCCGATCCTTCGCCGGTACGACATCCCAGGTAGGCGCAGTTCATCCTGGACCCCTGATGCATGAGCTCACCCATCATACCAGAGCACCTGATCCCTCCCGACTCGCGTGTGGAGATCGACGCCAAGATCGCTGCCGGGTACTTCACGAGCGGCAAGCAGATCACCCAGTCGGACCTTATAAAGACCGTGGGCCGCACGTGGGAGGAGGTCGACGTCACACTTCACGAGCGGATATGATAGCTATCAACACCATGCATTGTACTATTGGATACATCATCGAATCACATCTGCTTGCCCATCCACTGCTGCAGCTTCCTCTTCTTCCTGCTCCTCCGCGTCTTCCATGTCCAGCTCCAGTAGCAGGTCTTCCTCGTACATCTGTTCGGCCGTTTTCAGGCCAAGGGTATGAACCGCAGTCTCGGCCGCATGGAAGCGGGCCTCGTCCTGAGCACGAAGTCCTTTGTACGGCGTCTTGACGCGAAGTATGAGTGTCGGGTCCGCTGTCTCCTCCTTGCTTCCCTTGGAGCCGAAGTGGTGGACGTAGACGGCACATGTGATGTTCCCGCCCTCCGTCTCGTACTTGTACCGGATTTTCTTGTACTCACGGGAGGCCCACAGAGCTAGGCGAGATACAGGGTGTTGTACATCTACGCCGTCGCGGATGATGCGATTGAGAACGGGCAGGATGCCAAGCCGCGTGAGCACACCCGCAACGACGTCGAAGCTGCCCTCCGAGTCGAGCCAGATTGCGCCAATGAGCGCCTCCACGATGTCACTGAGAAACTTGGGCGCCTGCAGGCGCGTAAGGAGCGCCCAGGGGAACGCTTTGCCAGTGTGAATGGCCTCCTCGATCTCGCCGCGCAGGCGCTTGAAGCGGGCGAACGTGTTTTCCTGGTTCTGGAGTATGCGCGTGCTTGACTGGAGCATACACTGGGCCAGATTCACGGTCTGCGTCCGCGTGTGTAGCTCAGGAGTCAGTCCTCTGTCGCCACCAAGGCGCGGGAAGCTCGTCTCGATGTCCAGAGTGGAGGAGAGTGCGATGTAGGCGAGGAAGTGCGTGTTGACGACGGCTGACTTGCGGAGGTGCATGTGACCGGGGCTGTAGTTTTTGCCTTTGGCATGGTACAGGCGGTCTGTGACGATCCAATCGAGGACCTGTGATCGGGGGTTCGTATCAGAGAAGCACGGAGGCCCACAACAAAATACTTACCGCATCACCCAGGAACTCCATGCGTTCATACGATGTAGTGCGGAAAGAACTCTGAGACGAGGAGTGCGTAATGGCTTCTACGAGATACGCCTTGCGCTTGAACGTGTATCCCACGATCTGCTCGGCCTCGCTGGTCTGAGAGGGGAAATCCGGAAGTTCCTCAGCCCGCTCCAAAATTATCTGGACCGACTCCGACACCGTCTTCCAACCACTCGATGCACCGAGGCCGAAGAGCTTGACGCACTCTAGCGCGAAGTCCCAGCCGCCCGTGAGCATAGAAGCGCCGATACAAGACTCGACTACGTCGGCGAGGAGCTTTGTGGACAGGTGCTGTTGGGCCTTCTTCTTTTTCTTCTTCCCATCCTGCTTCTCAGCCACAGGCTCCTCAGGAGCGACGGTGGGGACAACTGGTACAACATCGACGGCACCGCTCGTGCTCCGATTGTTCTGCGTGGCAGGCTTCCACTTGCGGGGAACAAAACGGTCACGGATGATCCATCGGTACAGCTCCAACCGGACGGCGTGCTTGGCCAGTTGTGCATTGGACACCATGTGGTCCTTGCGTCGGCTCAGATAACCTTCGTGCCAGAACGGATGTTCGGCGAAGAGCGAGACGCTCGCGATGAGCTTGAGTGCACAGTCGCCCAGAGTCTCAAGCCGCTGGTAGTTGTCTCGCTCCTGCGACGCTGGGGCTGTAAGAGCGACTAGCAGGAGATCTGACCGGACCTCTGAAAGAGGCGTTCCGGCGAAGACGGTGCTCTGGAACGACTGTAGCGTCAGGGACATGGACATGAACCGGATGACGGAGGGAATGAGCAGCGCGTGCTCGACTTCGCTACGTGGTGAAAGCACAACCCGGCACAGTGAGGGAAGAAGGTGTTGTTCAAATGCCGGCACTGTCTCCGATGCCGGGATGAGAAAGTTGGTGCGGCGAGGTAGAGCGTGAGTTTGAAGGAGAGGGTAGGACACAGTGAGGCCCCGATCAGCGGCCTTTTGCTCTAGCTCTACCAAGACCTCAGGCGAGACGGGTTCTGATGTCCACGAGATGAAGCGGTGGGTCGGCATGTCTTTCTTTTCCACCAGGAAGTTGATGTCGGTTGGCCAGCCGAAAGCTTCACCGAAGAGGTCCGCTGGGGCCATCAGTGCACTCACTTGTCGGAACCTTCCGCGCTCCTCAGCCGTACGCCTCCACCAAGCGCGTCTGCTCTCCCACACGTCCGTGTCCTCGGTTGGATTCTCTGGCAGGAGCAGATACTTGAATTCTGTGTCTTCCCACGACATATGAGGTGCATGAGCACTCCAGAACATCATCCGAGTCCACTCTTTCGCAGCGGCTAGAGTGGTCGAGTCTGGCTCTGGTCCATCCATCGACCGCAGACGTCCCGCCAACGGCTCCCGATCGCGAGGGTAGAGGGTGAAGCCGCTCTCGCCAGCTAGCTGGACCTGAGTGAACATGCACAGAGTCGGAAGACCGTCGATCGAGAGTTGGGAGCGGTGCCATCCAACGGACTCCTCGTCAGCTGGGGCCCAAGGATCCATCTGAAGGGCGACGTCTGCAGTTCCGGCACGCTTCATGACATCCTTCAGCATTTCCTTGACCTCCTCTTCCATGTCGGGTTCCAAGACACTCGTGAGAGGGAGTAGATAGTCGTTGAGGAGCTTGGCCTCATAGAGAGCTGCGTAAGCTTTGAAAGCCACATGTTGTCGAGCCAAAATCTTGCTCCCGTAGATACGGTCTACCGTGAACTGACGCAGGTGCGGAGGTAGCAGACGCGGCAAAGTAACCGTAGCACCGAAAGGTCCCATATAAGGGTAGAGCGCTTCGCGACGGTCCGTGAAATGCCAGCCTTCGGGAAACTCGGGTGGATCGTCATCGTAGATGGGCACTTATGAAGTGGTAAGTACGATGTCTGGTACTCTAATAAATATTGTGAAACGTACCGTGAGTGCCATTGGGTAGGACCGCACAGAAGTGCATGAGGTGAGGTACCACAGACGCGAGCGTGAGCTTAGCCCTAAGACTGATCAGCAAGATATTTACTCGTAGTCTCACGAGAGCCTCACCCTGTGGAATCAACCAACAATACAACCTCGTTCTCGTGTTCGCCAACCAGAGGCTCTGACAGCTTTCGTTTGAGGGAGTTCCGCTGAGCCTGGTACATCTTAGTCATCTGCCGCTCAAGTTGCTCCCACTTGTGCACCAAGCTTTGGTCGGAGCCGTTCTGGTCGAACATGAGCACGAAAGTGCTCTTTTTGCGTCTGGCTCGTCCACGACTCTGAGCCCAGCTGACCATGTTCTGAGGGAGGTCCCATCGGAGGACGGTGCCGCACGCCTGGATGTCAAGGCCTTCCTCGGCAACTGCGGTTGCCACGATGAGGTTCTTCTCTCCTGTACGGAAGTCGACCAGCGTATCTCCCTGCGATAGCTTGGCATATTCGTGGGTGATATCGAGGAACGATTTGCGATATTGACTGTCGGAGGATCCGACGAGAAAACCGACACTGAAAAGAGACTTGGAATCCGGATGATGTTGCAAGATCTCGGCCATAGCGACCACTGAGTCTCGACGAGTGACAAACACGATACAGCTGTAGGCCTCATCGGCCGACTCTGTCAGAGCTTTCTCGGTCTGCAGACACTCGATTAGAGCGTTGATCTTGTCGTTCACTCCCGAACAGATAGCATCTGGCTCGTAGGATGGAGGCGTGGTGTGAATGCGGTCAAGAATCTGGTAGAGATAGTGCTTCTCTTTCTCCTGCCAGGCGCTGATCGCTCCTCTATAGGGTCCAATGGACTTCTTCACCCTCGAGATGGCCTTGTCAACATACCAGTTGGCGCACCATGGACCAAGATCTTTGCAGATGTCCTCTGCGGCACGAGTGAAGTCTCGGAGGCCCTTGTGCGTGTAGGTATCCTCCTTCTTGATCGCTTTGGAGAGCTTCTGATCAACGCGATTGCGATGGTCTCCAGGAGCCAATGTCGTGAGCTGCGATCGTAGGTTCTGGACATACGGATCGTTGTCTATGTTGAGAGTACTACAGACGTCTTTCAACGCCTGTAGGTTCTGGCATGGCAGTGGAACTTCGGCGCCTTGGGCGGCCCAATGTGGCACGGTGTACATCAAATGTTTGAAGACCGGTCGGTGGGCGTGCTGGAGATACCCTTCTAGATTGAGCTGCGGCGCTAGGATAACGCTGTCCATATTGGCCTCAATCGTCCTAGAGCCACCGTTCAGTCACATGAGGGGGCATGAGCATGAGCCAAGATACCTGAAAGCTTTCTCGATGTCGCCTCCGAAGGTGGGGCTGGCCGTGAGCCCCAGGATAGCAGGCCGTTCAATCACATGGCCAGAAGGACGTGACACTCGAGGCGGAAGAGGGAAGTAAAATCCTTGCATGATCAGGTTGTACGGGTGTTTGTCGGCAGCGTGATGCGCCTCATCAAAAACGATAAGACCAATGTGGACTCCCATGCTGACATAACCGTGATGCAAGGCGTCGAGCAGAACCTTTTTGTGTAAAATAAGCCATATTGCGGCCCAGGTGAAAGCATGAATTGTAGTACCTGGGGAGTTGAGACGATGACTCGATGCTCGAGAGTCTTCGTCCATAGTTCAGGATCCCTCCAAGAGTTTGGCTCTAGCGCACCAGATACGAGAGCAACCTGAATCATGCAGTTCAATGGCTATTTGTGAGTTCCTGGTGGAGTCTGACTCACCGGAACCGGCAAGTACTGCTTGATGACATCTCTCTGCTGCTCGCAGAGCATCACCGTAGGAGCAACGAACCAAGCCACCTACCTTCGTTAGTAAGGCTCGTACATGTAGACATTCAAGTTACCTTCAGGGGATCTTTTTCTAATTACGGCGGTCAGTCCAGTCAAGTATATGGATCCCACAAGTTGACGAACCGAGAAAAGCTTTAATACGTAGGACAGCGACAAGCGTCTTGCCGCTACCAGTGTCCATAGCCACCACGATGTTACGCCGAAGGCTTTGTTGGAGCATCTCTTCCTGGTAATCCCGCGCCGACGGTAGGAGCGGCGCATCCTGTGATGCCTCGCTCGATGCCATCGGAGAGGGATGACGAGAAGAGACACAGGGTCGAAAGTTCTTATGACGGCCCCGACTGCAATATGTAGTCGGATCTTTGCGATAGACGCTGCGATAACGGCAGCAAGTGCGATGGAACGGGTCACACGGGCGGCAGTGCGGGTGGAACGCAGTCAAGGGAGAGAAGGAGAAGACGCCCGTCGGCGGCACGCTCGATGTCTTCAATCCCTCTCAGCAATGTCCGAGCATCCACTACTGCCCAATTCCTCCATGAAGAACCACAGACACCTGCAGCAGATGATATGACGGAGTTTGAACAGGCTCTGCTTTCCGACAGTGTGGACGGATATCCGACCGCCATACATTCAGCCTGGAAACGGCAGCTCTTCGCACTACTGGAACGGCCAGAGTCTACCTATTCGGCTTTCGCGATACACGGTGCGGTATCCTCACATTAAGCCCATTAACTAGATTCTGACACATTCCAGTCTTCATCACCGCGTTGATATGCTTGTCCGCAGCGGTGACTGTGAGTGCGTCGCATCCCCCAAGTAGCCGCTTGCTGAGGCAAGGTGCAGGTGTTGGAGACGATGCCGAGCTTTAAGAGTCAAGCGTCGAACACCTTCTTCTTCGGATTTGAGACCAGTCTTGTTGCTCTCTTCACGGTCGAGTACATCGGAAGATGTCTTGCTTGGAGTTTCTCTTGGAGAGCTTTCTTGGGCTGGTTTGGATGTGAGTTCTAACATTTTGATTCTGGCAGTCGAGGCTCACTAAGCGTAGCCTTCAATGGGATCTGTGACTTGTTGGCGATTGTTCCATACTATGTGGAGATTATTCTTCAACAGGACACGGTGAGTATTTGTTCTTGCATGTTGTACGGCCTGCACTGAGGCGCCTCACCAGTCTGTGTTCTTCCGTTTCTCTATACTTCGGGTCTTTCGTCTCCTTCGAGTCTTTAGACCATTCCGATCCAACAATACTATCCTCCTGTTAGTTCTACTCGTGATCATCCGTCATTGCACCATAACTGATGATACCCAGCACAATAGAGGTCATGTACATATCCCTCAAAAGATCTCAGCACGCTTTATATGCGTTGAGTTTCTTCATACTCATGGTTCTTACCGTTTTCAGTACACTGCTGTTCGTTGCTGGTGTTGTATTCTGTCATTCTAGTCCTTGCTGACACGTGGTTCGCAGATATTTTGCCGAGCGGGGCACATGGGATGAGAACCTTGGGTTCTTCATCAACTCTGACGGCGATCCGAGTCAATTCTCGGTATGTTGGCCCTGCTGTTATTCTCGATACGTACTGATGATCCGACAGTCAATCCCCGCTGCCGCCTGGTTCGTTCTTGTCAGTAAGTGAAGGTGCTGCCGGCCGCCACCTTTCTGCAGGCTGATGACTACTCAGCCATCACTACCGTTGGTTATGGTGAAATTACGCCGAGATCTTTCTTGGGACGCCTGATTACCATGCCGCTTCTGCTTTCTGGCCTCCTTTTGATTGCCTTGCCTAGTTTTGTGCTCGGGCGCGAGTTCAGTTCGGTCTGGGAGGAGCTGTCACAGAATCATGTTCGTGGGCTGAGAAAACATTCTGTTGAGTTGAACTACTAACAGCTGCCTTAGCACAGCAATGGCCAAAGCGACTCGCAACTTCCCACTCGTCAACCAACGCCGGATCGTCAGCCTCTCATGTCTGGCTCCAGTTCGACGCGTGCTCGCGATCTCAGCAATCGCAAGCTGGCTCAGAATCAGACCGAGCTGAGCAAGCAGATCGTCGAGCTCCGCGGCATGGTGTTAGAGCAGAACGAGTTGATCCGTCGGTTGCTCGAGCACAAGTAGTCAAGTTATTCCGGGACAGTCATGTGGTTGGTTATGTTTGCTTACTGGGACTAATTCATTGGATTCGGGGATCGCGGATATATCTGTCAGCCGTGTGTCAGCTCGCGGTTCTTAGAGAGGTTATCAGATCTGGGGCTGTTACTCATAAGGCTCTGGTTTGAGGACTTCTGTCCATCCAGGCTTTGCTACAGCCCACACAACATATCATGGTCGAGCTTATCGTCTTATACGATACTCCGTCCAAGCACGAGGGAAAGCTTCGTGCATGGGGTCCTAACACTTGGAAGGCAAGGTGTGCCCGTCTCTCTTCGTTCAGCCACCGCACCATCTCACCAACGACATAGATGGGTCCTGAACTATAAGCAACTCCCATACAAAACCGTTTGGGTTGAGTATCCGGACATCAAGACTCTATCACTGGAGATCGGAGCACCACCTACATCAAAGAATGCGGACAGGGCACCCTTCTATACGTTACCAGCGATCTACGACCCTAACACTGGCAAGGCCGTCTCGGAGTCCTTCGAGATCGCGCAGTACCTCGATGCAACGTACCCCGAGCGTGTGGTGATTCCTCCGGGGACAGAAGGACTGCAGAATGCCTTCGTATTTGCGACCGAGTCCATCTACAAGGCAGGTCTGCAGGCTGGAACGCACATTGTATTTTCTGAATGTTCCTTCACTCAGGATGTCTTCAAGCTGACGGCTCCAGCAATTGCCGCCAACCTGAACCCCGTCTCGCACGACTACTGGCGCCGGACTCGGGAAGCCCGCGTCAACTCGCGACTTGAAGACTTCACGCCAACAGGCACCGAGAGGGAGACGAGCTTCAAGGTGCTCGAAAGCGACTTGAGCCGCATCGCAGGAATCATCCAGAAGAATAAGGGCAAGAAGCGGTTCGTCATGGGTGACCACATCAGCTTTGCCGACTTCGTGATCGCCGCGGTGCTCATGTGGGCTAACCGAAACTTCGTTGCGGACGAGTGGGAGAGGATCATGTCGTTTGACGAGGGGAGGTGGAGCAGACTCTTGCAGGATTTGGACGAGTATGCAAAGGTAGACGTCGGCGAGGTGTACCAAGCACAAAGGTGATAGCTTCGAGATGCAATATCATGCTGATTGGTGGTACTACATACATGAAGAGATTAGGAGATGAGTGTGACAGCCTGGGGAAACGATGTCAGTGATAGGTTTTGAGGATGGAACGAGGTGAAAAGAGATCAGCAAAGTTTTGACATCAAGCCCCACCAGTCACGGTGAGTCAGGCTCATTAAATCATTATATACCATCATGAAGTTCTCAGAATTGAACGGGAAAAGCTACTCACAGGCAAATGGGGGCAAGGGCGCTTGGAGTGACGCTGAAGGGCACAAGCAGCTCGAAAAGCTTGATAAGCAGTTCTTATGTTTCATCAGAAAGTCTCTGTCATTCGATGAGGTTGAGGCAATGTCGGGTGACCGGCCTATGGTCGAGGTGAAAGATAGAGAGGTAGCAAAAAAAAACTGGGAGAACCAGAAACGCGGCCACGTGCCCGAGGCGAACGCGGCACACGGTTCAGCGCGGGGTAGGCGCTTGTCCCTCTTGTGTTCAGCGCTCAGCGGCCTCAAGACCCACCACATCTACTTCGGACTACAACACAACATGTCGACTACACGTCTCCCCAAGACCACGCCGTTCACGCCTCAGCGCCCTGCGTCCGCCGCGTCGATGACCTCCAGCCATTCCTCGACATCGACGGCGACCAGTCTGCTCGGCACTGCCAAGAAGTACCGTGCTCCCATCTCGACCGAGTCCCGATCTCGTACTCTCTCCAAGCCACGACCCGCGTCCTCTGTACCATCAACTCCGCTGAAGAGGACTCATGATCTCCCGGGCCGTCCCAAAACGCCCAGCACCCCGCGTGGCCGCGAGACCGACAGTCCCCTGCTTCGCCCTTTGAGTTCTATGGACATCCGCAGTGTTGATCCGGAAGAAGCGGTGGTAGACTTTCAGACGCTCGACCTGGGCGATTTGTCTGTGGACGAGTCGTTCTCGCGTGACATTGACACTTCCGAGGATCATGGCAGCAAGGACAAAGTTCTGGTTTCTATCCGGTACGAATTGTGTTGAATACGCGTCAAAACTTCCTCACAGTGTGTTCAACAGAATGCGCCCGACTAAATCCGACATCGCTTGGCAGACTATGGACTTCCCATCAAAGGGATTGAAGCTCTTTCCTCAATACACCAAATCTTCCGGCTCTGCTCCTCAAGAATTCCACTTTGACGAAGTCTTGACGGGTTCTGAGAACAAGCCAGTATACAACGCGGTTGCCCGCAGCCATGTCACTGCCGCTATGGAGGGTTACAATGCCGTCGTATTCGCCTATGGCCAAACGGCTAGCGGCAAGACGTTCACTCTTGTAAGATCATCCTCTGGTTGGTTTTACTTTCGATTCTGACGCTGCATCAGAGTGGAGATGAAGAGCAACCTGGTATCATTCCTCGTGCCATGCGTGACGTGAGTTCGCCATCCAACGTTGTATTTCCGGAAACTGAGCTTTGCTTAGATCTTCGCCCACATCCGCCGGACATCGAACCGTGAATATCTGCTCAGATGCTCTTACCTCGAAATTTACAACGAGAACATCCACGACCTTCTGGCTCCGCCTTCAGCAGCCGCCTCACAGCCCGTCCAGATCCAAGGCACCGGCAGCGATGTCATCTTGTCACCCCTCCGCGAGGAGGTCGTGACTAGCCTCAAAGAGATGAAGGAGGTTATCACTCGTGGAGAGGGCAACCGCAGGACCGCAAGCACGGACTGGAACGAACGCAGTAGCCGAAGCCACAGCGTCTTCCGCGTCATCATCGAGAGCCGCGAGCGGGGCGACGGTGCTGCTAGCGCAAGTGGGCGCCAGACACCCGGTCTCGTGCCACCGACACCTGGCGGTCCACGTCTGCAGGCTATCAACGGCCGCACTGTGCAGTCATCAGTGCTCAGCTTGATCGACTTGGCTGGATCCGAGAAGGCAACGTCTGACAAGGAGCGCACTAGGTTAGACTGTCTTTGTTGGTCCACATCACGAAGGCTAACATAATCATGTGTTTAGAGAGGGCAAGTACATCAACACATCGTCAGTCAAACCCGTGGATTAGACTTTGGATTTTACTGATTGTATCTCATAGGCTGCTCACACTAGGAAGCGTCATTGGAACGCTTGCAGAGAATGCTGCTAAGAAGAAGCAGTGAGTATACCAACATTCCTCGCTCGTTTGGCTTCACTAACAATATAATAGCGATCACGTTCCATTCCGCAACTCGAAGCTCACCCGGATGCTGCAGCCATCTCTGTCAGGCGACGCCCGAATATCCGTGGTTTGTACTCTGAACCCGGACATAAACGCCATCGCCGAGTCGACAAGCACACTCTTGTTCGCACAGCGTATCAAGAAGGTCGCTCTCAATGCGAAGAAGAAGGAGCTCGTAGACACGGACGCACTCCTCGAGCGCTATAGGCGGGAAATCGATGATCTCAAGCAGCGGTTGGCTGAGCGCGAGGGCGATGCACCCATTCGGAATCGCCGGCTCTCGGCACGTCAGGTGTGTGCATGGTTACCCACTCGTGGCTTGCAACTGATATTCTGCCTAGCAAGTCGACGAGAACAAGGCGATGAAGGACCTGAACAGTCGTGTCCAGCAGTTGACGAAGCTGATCCTTACGAGCCAGACTGTCGACGAAACACAAGGCGACAAGTCACGGCCGGCCAGTCCCATGAAAGTTGACTTCGACTTGTCCCCTTACCAGGTTGGTGATGTCTACTTGTGCCTCGAGAAATGATCTGAAATGGCTTGTCACAGCTCCAACAAGAGCTGTTGGCAGCTCGTCGTGAGCTGGAGACATCCCGGACACAGATCCTCTCACTCGAAGCCGCCTTGGTTACTCGCCCGCCACTCCCAAGCGATGCCCCGGAGAACGAGAAGGACAAGCTCATTTCCGACCAAGCCCGGGCCATTCGAGAGCTCGAGATTGTAGTCCAGGGCTACGAGGAGAACCTTGGCGAGCCTCTTCGTGCGGTCCGCGAGGACGTCGAGAAGGAGTGGTCAGCCAGGGTCGAAGTTTTGACACGGGCCAAGGAGGAGAAGGAGGCCTGGGCAGAGCTCGTCGTCCAGCAGCTCGAGAAGGAGAAACGAGTTAGTTCGGGTCTCGCCATGTTTATGTGGATACTAACCACCATGTGCAGGCTCGGATACAGTTGGAGGACGAGCGGCGTGCGCTTGCCGCTTTTGTCAACAAGTTCGATGCTCTGGGTCTCGGAGGCTTGATGGCCGAGGTCGCCGCAACGCCGCCCTCCAAACTGCGTGCACCTATGCCTTCCACTGGCGGCGCACAGCGTATCTTTGCGGAGCGCCAGCACACCACTCGGGTCGCGTCTCTCACTCTGCCGAGCATCCAAGATGCCAGCCCAGCACGGCCAGACATCATGGAGCAGTCGTTCGTTTCACATCCGAGCCTACTCATGGAGGAGCGGCTCGATGAGGTGCAGGAGGACTGGACCGGCGCCGATGACATCAGCTTTGATTTGGCTTCGAAGTGGCTCGCGGTTAGACGCGGTGAGTCGGATGCAGCGGGTCGAGACGTTTTTGGCGCGAGAGAGAACCTGCCAGTTCCTGCATGATATGTGATCTCACTTATTTCTCGTCGGCCCAGATGCCGTCTCTGCTGTCGCTCGTCTTCTTTGCTTTGCATATGCGTTAGTGTATCATTAAGTCAGATTTTGTTCCGTTCAAAACTTGAAGTATTGAAAGAATGCGACCTCGCAAATGCGGGCCGAAGCCAGTCATACAATGCTATGGTATATGTGCGAATCCGAGTGTCGACTGAGAGCTCACAGACCCGGGTCCACCGCGTTGCTTCTTCCGAGTCCCGACTTTCGCCACGACGAGCTCAGAGGCGCTCAAACTCGCCTAGTTGACTTGGTTGTGGTCCTTTTGCTTCATAGGAACTTGATAGTTCAGTCTCGCGTGGTGGGTCCCTAAGGGAACCCTGCGAGGCACACCTGTCGGGCGACACCTTTGGCTTCGCGACTATTGGTGACCGGGAGAAGCCATGACTAGCTCAGATGGCCCTTCATTTCACCAATCTCTGATCGTGAGAGGCCATCCAGATTTATAGTATCACATACCACATACTCAACTTGCCACAGGCCGGTGCCGCTGCAGGAATATGTGTCGACCTCTCCCTCTTCCCAGTCGACACTATCAAGACACGGCTACAATCAGAGAAGGGCTTTCTTACGTCTGGGGGGTTTCGCGGCCTGTATAAAGGCATAGGCAGCCCTGCAGTCGGTGCAATGCCAGGAGGTAAGCCGCTACCACACTGAGCTTGCAGGAGATTGACCCTCTCTCTCCAGCTGCCATCTTCTTCGCCGTGTACGACGGCATGAAGCAAAACCTACCTTTGGCTGGGCCAGCCCTACACATCACGGCAGCCTCTGCCGGAGAAATCGTCAGTCCCTCTTCTCCACAGCCGTGGCACGCCCTGATCCCAATTGAGAGGCAGCCTGTTTGATACGCGTACCTACGGATGTGATTAAGACAAGGATGCAAGCTTCGAGCTACGCACAGCATGCGAAGACATCTCTCTCCGCAGCCCGCATCGTCTGGGCGAACGAGGGGCTCTCGGGCTTCTACCGCGGGTACTCGATCACGGTCATGCGAGAGGTAGGTTTGGACCTTGCACATCATGGGCCGTACCTGACTAGAGTCTTAGATCCCGTTCACGTCCATCCAATTCCCGCTTTACGAGTTCCTCAAGGCTCGCTGGGCAGCTCGTACTGGGCGCCAGCTGCCCTTACCAGCACACGAAGCTGCAGTATGTGGCACCGTCGCCGGCGGCACTGCTGCATTTCTAACAACGCCGCTTGACGTGATCCGTACACGAATCATGCTCGATATGCGGGTTAGACCACACATTTGTACCATATCCAAGACATACTGAAACCCTCACAGAATCCGGCCGTCGAGAAACTTCCGAGCCTCTTCACACGAGCAGCAGACATCCTGCGGCAAGAGGGTCCGAGAGCCTTCTTCCAGGGAGCAGTGCCAAGGACAGGCTGGATAGCTGTCGGGGGTGCTGTGTTCCTTGGTGTCTACGAGAAGGTAGTGAACGGGCTGATGGCTGCTGAAATATGAAACATGCCGGAATCTTCTCGTTCTATAGAGCCTCTGTTGTCAAGTAATTAGAGCATAGTCCAAGTTTTGAAGCGTATGCCCTGGCCACATGAAGTGCTTTAGCTCCGAGCCACGCCAAGGGCTCCGCGCCCACGTGATCGCGTATCCTTCTTCCGCAGACCACAGTGTACGGAAACAGCGTTACGAGCTCTGCCATGACTGTGCCATCTCAACCAACCTTGTCGTCGTCATCTGGCAAAGATAGGACTATGTTACCTATCTTCTCCTCACCTCTGCGCGATCACGACCACTCGGCTTTGCGTGGAGAAAACGGAGCCGCGTATCGTTACGACCTCACTTTTCTGGACATTGCAAGATATCTTCGCGGTAGTATGCCTGTCCGGTCATTTGTGCACATGTTCTTTCCTTCAACCGTGAGCTTCATCAACGACGTGAGTGAATGCCACCCCCTGTATATGTCTACTATTGAGGTCACCCATATGCTCATTGCTTCTCTGATTATGACCCTTCGTTGGTCAACTCAAAGCAAAATACACAACCTAAACCAGCCGGCCCAAGCTCAAAGCTTGACACGTACACAAGAAAATATCTAGAGCACACCCAAGCGCTTGGCGAAGCAGACTCGACTGGCGGCCTGTTGAAGCTCCACGGCGACCTTCCCGTCTACGAATGTTTTCTGGGAGATGAGGATATCACATACGATCCATTCGATAACGAAGGACGCTACACCGTCAAACGCCGAAGCACACTGGGTCAAATGGCCTCTCACGCCGCCGAAATCCTCGCCTGTCAACATCGGAATCACCTATTCACAATTATATTAGTTGCGCCATCAAAGTTTCGCCTCCTTCGCTGGGATGCGGCTGGCGTCGTTGTCACAGAGTTGGAGGACGATCGTGACCTGCTCGAGGAGTTTCTCCGCCGCTTCGGTCAATCCAGCCCCGTTCAACGCGGACATGACCCCTCTTCCGGATGGGCAACATCCGACGAAGAGCGCATCTTCAAGAAGCACCTTATTACATATGTGTGCGACGACCTGGAACATAGGGGTAGCGACCTCCTCGATTTTGAGGACCAGCACTACTAAGTCGGATGCGTTGTTGTCATACAGGTCGGCACTACATTCGTACGTGGTGCCCTTGTCCATCTCGCACTCCGTTCGATGCTTAGGTTAATGAACAGGTTCTCGTGAGCCGTCCGACTTGTGTGCCCAGCAGGGCAGTTAGCAGACGCACGCGAGGATGGTTCGGGGTCGAACTTCTGTCACAAGAGTCTGGGCATCATCAGGTAGGCTTTGTCAAGGAAACGTGGCGGGTAACAAACGGCTGGCATCTTGAAGGGGCCGTAATGACAGATCTGCAACACGCGGAAATTGCAAATACAGCAACGTGTTTGAATCATGGTGACGTGATGCCTGCAAAGTGTCAGGCCACTAAAGCTATGTTGTGCTTCATCAGCTGACGCCTACATCTATAGCTAGTTCCTCCATTGTGACCGCCACAAATCATTGCACAGAGCTCGAGCCGTTTAGCTTCAAGGGCGAAGCTCCCGGAACCCAGAGTCTGCCCCTCTACTCACACACCCTTTACCGCGTCTTCTCGAAGCCATTCGGCGTACCCCTCACACAGTTTCGCCACGGACAGGAGCTTGTCAGCGTCATGCGGGATGTCCTTCTCTGTGTGCCCATATCAGATATGGCTGTGCCTCTGACTCTGACATGTGTTGCAGGTATCATCGATGCCTACCGCAAAGGCCGGTTGCACAGAGACATCAGCTTGGGCAATATCATGCTCGTGCAGAAAAGGGGGCAGCCTGTGCGAACCGGCCACCTCGTCGACTGGGAGTACTCGTGTACAGTCCACAATCACCAGCCCAGTTATCATTTTCGTGTTGTGCGTGAAGTTGACTATCAGTCGCCTTTCGATGTCTGACTCGATCAACAGGGAACAAGAGTGTTTATGTCGGCACAAGTACTGAAGGCGCAAGGCAAGCCATACAGCTATCGAGTCTTTGACGACATCGAATCGCTGTCCTACGTCTTCCTTCTCATGTGCCTTCAGTGGATGCAAGTCACGGATGACACGAAGATCTGTCTGTTAGGCGCTGTCGAAATGCTGTTTGGCAGGACATCCTCTGCAATGAAGTCGGCCAACCTCATACATGGCATGGTGACCGAAAAGATCAAGTTCACTTCGCCCGCCGTTCAGACGGCGTGGGATGGGCTTCAGGCCTTCACCATACGCATCGACAATTGGCACGTGAGAGCGACCAGCCAGTGGAGTGATCATGAGGAGGCCACCTATGCCAAAGGGAGGCTTGCAGCAGTGTTAGACGCGATCAAAA
>LCTX01000709.1:0-22779 GCA_002233555.1 Limonomyces culmigenus | reverse complement strand
AGCAAAGGCGCTGCGTCCGACTGTCCTGATCTTGATGGCTATGATTCCGAAGATCCATCCGATGAGGAGATGACCCAAAAGTTATCAACCCCTCCTGCATCGTCGCCTGCGTCCTCGCCTACTGCTCTTCCCGCCCCGATACCTCCGCCCGGCCTCTATATCGCCCTGCATCCCGCGACAGATGATGTGTTGCATGAGCCGCCGCTCCCCAAAGACAGCCCCGCCTTAACTGCCGATCCCTCGCCGTCAACTCTGAAGCGACCACACCTCGATGCTCAGACGGACACCAGTCCGTCGACCGGCATAAACACTGCGAGCTCTTCTCGCAAGCGGCTCAGATCAGATGACGCGCAGGGAGATGATGCATCGGTCTGAAGCGCATATTCTCTTGGTACGCATGACCTGCAATCTAGTACTTTAGCGGCATCATCGACTGAGCGCATGTACTGAGTTGAAGTAATCATATACACAACTGTGCGCTATAGTAAGGTCTACAAGTTCCATAGAACGTCGGTATAGATCCGCAACCCTTCCCCACGAGCACGAGCTCACACGCCTCCGCCCGTCCGCTCGATGGGGATCGTCCGCCTCTGCTCTTTCGACGACACCCTCGACGCAGGCGGGGTCGTCGACACCTCCTTCAGCTCCGCGCAGATCTGCGATGATTTTCTCGTCAGCGACCGTCCCGTCACTCTCAAAAGGCCAACAAGCGAACCTCGACAAAGTCATTCACGTCAAGCGCATCCCGCTCGCGCAGGCCGGCCTGGTCGAGCACATACTCGTACTCCTTCGCGCTCACGTTCTCGTACCCCGGCAGCGTCTTCACGAGCCCGAGCACGTCCGCGCGCGCGAGGCGCTCGCCGCCGGAACGCCGGAACGCGCCCGTGAACGCGGCCATCTCGCCCGCGCCGACCTGCGAGCGCCCGTGGATGAGCGGCGTCGCGGGCTGTGCGGGCGCGGCCACGCCGAGCGCGGTCTCCACGCGGCTGCGCAGCGTCGGTGTAGTGGGCGCTGGCACGGCCGCGGCGGGGAGGCCCATGCTCGCGAGGAAAGTAGTGGCACGCGCGAGCTCGGCGGCCTTGCGCGCGCGCGGCCAGCCGTGCTCGTCCGCCATGATGTCGACGATGCGCGGGAGCGCATCGAGCGCGGCCTGCGCGTTCAGGAAGGAGAGGCGCGTGCGGCGCGCGACGACATCGACGGCCGTCTGCGCGTACTCGTGCCGCACGGCGTAGCGCACCTCCGCCTCGATGACTGGGGGCGCGTCAGCGGGGGAGGGACGCGGGCGGCGGGCAGACAAGGCGTACAGGGGTAGGCGGGGCTGAGGCGCACGCCGTGGACGGGCCAGGCGTTGCCGGTCGCTTCCGCTAGGGCACAGACGGTCCAGGCGCGGTCACCATAGTTCTCGGCCAGGTGCTTGGCGACCTCGGTCTCCAGACCGTACTGTGCAAACAAGTCAGCTTCACAGATCTCATAGAGCGTGAAGCTGCTCACCCGCTGCACCAGACCGATGAACATGTTCCGGCTCCAGCCATGGCTGCCGACGAGCTTGGTCGTCTCCGTCACGCAGCCCGACTTTGGCTGGAGCCCAAAGACCTTGACGGCCTCGTCGACCGTCTCGGCGGCCATGGCGCGGTACGTCGTCCACTTGCCGCCGGCGATGGTGAGGAGGCCGGACGGGCTCGTGTACAGCATGTGGTTGCGGACGAGGCCCTCCGTGCGCGCCGCGGCGGGGTTGCGGACGAGCGGGCGCAGGCCGGACCACGCGGCGAGGACGTCGCCGCGGCGGACCTTGATGTCCGGCGCGAGGTACCGGCGGATCTCCTCGAGCACCCACCGGATTTCTTCTTCTTGCGCGGCGGGGTCGCGCGTGACCGCGGCGGCCGTGTCCGTCGTGCCCGCGATCGTGTTGCCCTGCCAGGGCAGGAAGAAGATGACGCGGCCGTCGGACGTCGCGGGGTCGAGCAGGCCCATGTTCCGCGGCGAGTAGTAGTTCGGGAGCGTGATGTGGATGCCCGACGACGCTTGCACGATCGGCTTGTGCGCGGGGTCGTCGAGCGTGAGGAGCGCGTCGGAGAAGGGCCCCGTCGCGTTGATGAGGCCCTTGCACCGGACGTCCCACTCGTCCGCGGTCAGCGTGTCCCGGACGCGGGCGCCCGTAATCTTCCCGCCGGCGTCCTTGTGGAGCGCGACGACCTCGGTGTAGTTGGCGACCGTGGCGCCGTGCTTGACCGCCGTCATGATCAGGGCTGTGTTCATCCGGGCGTCGTTGTGCATGCCTGAAAGCGCCGATGAGAGGGGCCTCGATGCACGAGAGCTAGGACCAACCGTCGTAGTACACCAAGGCGCCGACGAGCCCGTCCCCCTTGAGCATGGGAAACGCCTCGAGCGCGCGGCTCTTGCTCATGAGGTACGAGTGCTCCATATTCTCCTTGCCCGCCAGGACATCGTACGCCTTGCACCCCGCCCAGTAGTACGGGATCTGCCAGTACCTAGCACCCACATCAGCCGACGAACGTGCACACGTGAAGCAGTACCCGCACTTGTAGATGGGCAGCATGATGGGCAGCATGTGCGAGAGGTACGGCGCCGTCTCGAGGAAGATGCGGCGCTCGTGCAGGGCCTCGCGCACGAGCTTGTATTGCTCGTAGTCGAGCTCCATGAACGCCTTCTGGAGGTAGCGCACGCCGCCGTGCACGAGCTTGGTCGACTTTGAGGACGTGCCTGCGTGCGTACATTGAGCTCAGGGGTACTATACACACAGCTGGCCTTACCTGAGCTAAAGTCCTCGCGCTCGACGAGTGCCACTCGCAGGCCGCGGGTGACGGCGTCGAGCGCGACGCCTGCGCCCGTCGCGCCGCCGCCAACGACGAGCAGGTCGAACTCGTGCTGCGCCGAGCCGCGGAGGTCGTCGAGCATCGTCTTGCGCGCTGGCGGCGTCCACGGCGGCGGCGCGCGCCGCGTCTCGAGCGTCGAGGCGGGGTAGACGGGGCCCGAGTTGAGGTAGTAGTACCCGCCGCCCACGGCCGCCGCGGTCGTGCCCGCCGCGTATGCCGCCGCCTTGCGCGAGAAGATCGCGCGCGTCGTTTGCCTGAGCATCGGGGGTGTCGGCGAGCCAAGTGGGCGAGCGTTCCGCGCTTTGAAAGGATCATGAAGTCAGCGCGCGGGCCCCGGCGCGGAGGCGGCCCGTCGGCCCGCCGGCACCTCAGCTGGTCCCACGTGACCGCGTCAGGAACAAGAAAATGCAGGCGTGATAGATCGTATACTACTACTACTCGGGTCGCGTCAGGCGCGGCTGCAGGCTAGGTCGATGAGCATCGCCCACTCGACGACGGACACGCCCAGTGCCAACACTGCACGCTTGATCTCGGCGTTGCGCGTCGCCTCGCTCATCCGGCCTACCGCGCGCAAATGATCTCGCTGGGTGACCCTGTCGATCAAAGTTCAGCTGGGCATTCGATCAAGGCCAGAAACAGGAGAGCGCACCCGATGTCTCGTAGTATGGGGCGGAGATGGAGCAACGATGGCTGGCACTCGGAGAGCAGGCCTTCCAGCGTCGTCATGGTCGTGGCAGGCACACTGGCATTCGATAGGCGTCGTGGTCGTAAAGGCATCCGGGGCGTCGTGAGCAGGGGTGGCAGGTTGGGTATGGGCATGGCATTGAGCGGGGAGAGTTGCTTCGAGGGGGGTATCGGCCGAGGGGAGGCGTATGTGTGCGAAGAGGGAGGCTGGATGGGAGACATGGGAGCGCGAGGGGGCTTGAGGTAGTGTGGGATCTGGACGGAGTCAGTTTAGTGATGATGAGTGTTATCAGACAACGCGTATCTCACATCTGCGAGGCCGAGAAGGGACTGCGCGGGAGCCTGGCGGTAGGACTCCGACCGTGCGGGGAGTTTGGAGTTGAGCTTGGAGCTCGTCGACCCCGCGACCGACTTTTTGCGGAGCTGCTTCGCGCGGCCAAACTCGTCGGCGGCGCTGCCGGCGAGGGTGCTCTCGTCGCCGAACACGTCGGCGGGGACGAGCTCCTCCCGCCAGAGCGTGACGGTGCGCTCGGGCGTGTCCTCGAGCACCGTCTTGGGCACGAGCCGGCGCGTGCCCTTGCGGCTCTCGCGCCCGCGCCGCCCGAGCGACGTCCACGTTATCTCCGCGGCGTCCTGTGGCGCAGCGGCGCTCGTCCGGCGCGAGCGGAGCATGCTCTGCGTGAGCGCGTCCATGCTCGCGTGCGTGGCCGTGTGCTCGCTCCGGGACGTGCCGCCGAGCTGCCAGGCCGCCGCGCGCACGACGCGCTCGGTCGCGCCCCCGAACGCGCACTCCATCCCGAGCACGGGTGCCTCCGAGTCTGCGAGCCACAGGCTCGCGCGCAGGCTCGTCGCCGGCGCCGTCGGCGCGTCAAAGTCGTCATCCAGCACCGTCGATGCCGTCGCCGTCGGGGGTCCCGTGGGGTATCGCAGTGCGCGCGCTGCGGACGACACATGCGTCAAGTTGATGATCGTTGCAGCGGACAGGCGTAGGCAGCGTACCCGGGTCGCTGCAGCGGGTCGTGGAGTGCATCGTGGGGGTGGGGCCGCGCAGGGCGCGGGGCTGCCGGAGCCCTTGATGAAGATACCCGCAAAGCGCGCGAAACAGACTCGGCGCTCCCGCCTCGTGGGAAGCGCGAGGTTGACAAGCGTCACGTGAGCGTGTCGTCTCCCTTCTTTGCCATCCATCTGTCCGCACCCATCCTTCCTCGCAACTCGCGTACGTACGGCGCTCCGCAATCCCTGCGCCCTTCGAATAACGTGCGGTTGGGGGAGACATGCTATCTAGGTTTTCCCCGCATCCGGCGGCGGCCCGACCTTGAGGACGACACGAGGCAGCCGCTTGCCCCGCTCGTCCAGCCCCGGTGGCGCATCTGCTTCGGCCACGCGGCTAGGCGGCGGCCTGCGCGCCTTGGCGCCCTTCCCCGGGCTGACCTCGCGCTCGCGCAGGACGCGCGACGACGGGAGCACGGCCCTGCGCGCAGGCGGGGACGCGCCCGCTGCGGGCTCGAGCGCGCCGAGGATCTCGAGCGCACGCGCGAGCCACGCTTCGCCGTCGCCACCGGCGCTCTTCCGCGCCCCGCGCCGCTTCTTCGTGGCCTTCTCCAGCTGCATCTGCTCAGCGCGCCAGCGCGCGGGGCCCCACAATGCGCGCGCACCTTGTCCAGCTGCGGGGCCGCCCACCAGTCCTCGCGGAAGGGCCCGGCGGCGAGGCCGACGAGGTGCGCGAACGCGCCGCTCGTGAGCGCGCGGTCGCTGTACCCGCCCTCGAGCACGCTGATGAGCCGCCCCGAAGCGAAGCGGTCCGCAAAGCGCCGGGCGTCGCGTGCGAAGCGGTGGTAGAAGGAGGCGGGGACTTTGCGCCCGTGGCGGGACATGGACTCGTGCTCGTGCTCGCACGCGTCAAAGCCGCATCTGTGGGCACGGTCAGATGAGGGGAGCGCATGTATGGCAGACCACTGACGATATGAATACAATCACGTTCTCTGTGCTGGATCCAGTGGCAGCGAGGAAGTCCTCGGCCCTGTCGAAGATCCGGCTGTACTTTTTCGCGTACAGTTCTTCCCAGAAGTGCTCTTCGGACGAGTACGGCTCCAAGTGGATGTTCGTGATGTACTGGCCATGTGGGCCGTGGATGTTCGTCGACGCGGCCTGCACAAGGTCCGGCTTGCCATCCTGCAGCACAACGTTCGGCGAGGGGTCGCCCGCATCGGGCCTGCGCGTACCTCGCAGGGGTAGGACAGGACGTCGTGAATCGAGTTGAAGCACACCTGCAGGCCGCCCGTGCCGGTCGCGAGCGGGTTCGCGGCGTCCTCGAGCTTCTGGCGGTACGACTCCTCGTTGATCTGCCAAGCGATTGCCTGTGTCCCGTTGCCGTGGTGCAGGTCGATGTCGAAGACGACCGCCCGCTTCACGCTGTGGGTCAAGTGCGCTGCGGACGGTTAGCGTGTGAATTCGGTCGAGATCGCGATGCACTTGCCGTGCGCAGCGGCGACGGCGACGTTGTTCACGAAGCAGAAGCCCGCGGGCGTGTCTTCCCCACAGTGGTGGCCGGGCGGCCGGATGGCCACGAATGCGCGGCGTGTGGGCGTGCTCATGACCGCGTCGACGGCCTCGCACACGGTTCCCAAAGCACCTTGTATCGCGTCGATAGAGCCAGGGCATACTGTCAGTCTCGCATCAGCCAGGCAGACAGGGCAGCACATGTGAGCACCCGGTGCCCACAGTACAGGTCGCCCTGGGCCATGCCCTCGGGTATTTCAGAACCGCCCTCCGCGATCTTCAGCTCGCTGCTCTTCGCCCACCCGATCAAGCTCTCGAGGTAGACGTCCCCCTCAATGTCCCCATGCACGAACTTGACCGCCGCGTTGTCCAGCAGGTCAGCCTTCGCGCCGCTCCGCACCACGTCCACACAGTCCGAGATCGGACGCTGCACAGGCGAAGGGGACGCGGAACCCAGTCTCAGATTCTCGAGCGCAGCCGCAAGATCGCCCCCTCCGTCGGGCAGTGGTGGTGGCGGCGGTTGCAGCTCCTCGAGACGCGCGAGCGCAGCGGCGCACCCGACGTGCACGGCGCGCAGGCGCTCCGGCCGCTCGACCACGTTCTGCGTGTCCGAGTTCCGGACGTAGCGATGCGCGAGACACGCGTCCTGGAGGTAGATCGCGGTTTCGGGGGCTGACATGGTCCCGACAAGATAGGAAGCGACGCGTGAAACGCGTATCGGCGTGAAACGCGGGGAGGGACGGTGCGGGTCGGCAGGGGGAGGATGGAAAGGAAGTGTGGCGCGGAGGACTGCTTCATTTCAGCTTTGACGCGACCACGACATGCATGCCCTCCTTTCCACGCATCCATCTGTTGGGCACTGTGGCTTGGACGCATTGTGGAACGTCCGGCCAAGAACTCGGTGATCCGCTTACCTGGTGTTCCGCGGTGTGCGGACTCCGATCATGACGTCCTCCGGCGACCTGATTCCCGGGTCCCGACTTCCCCGCATCCCATAGTATATCCTGGCGCTTCCCCGCGAGCAGTGCCCGCATCCCCCCGACCATGCTCCTGAAATCGCTGTACCCCGACGTGCCGGCATTCGCGCCGACGAACGTCCACGACTTCTGCCTCCACCGGCGCCCCGCGGACGAGCCCGAATACACCTTCCAGATCGATGCCGTGACGGGGCAGCGGCGGTCGTGGCGCGAGTTCAAGGCGCGCGTCGCGCATGCGATGACGGCGCTGGGCACGCCGGAGCACGAGGGCGGGTTGGGCCTGCGCCAGGAGAGCGGCGAGATCGTGGGCGTGCTCAGCCCGAACTCACTGGTGTGTGTTCGTGTGGGTTTCACGCAACTCGTACTCATGGTGCTATTAGGACTACACCACGATGTTCTACGCCCTCTGGGGCCTCGCGGTCCCCATCTGTCCGCTCAGCTCGTATGCGACGGTGTCCGAGCTGCAGCACCTCCTGAAAGACTCCACCACCTCGCGGCTGTTCGTGCACCCCCAGCTCCTCGACCTTGCCCTCGAGGCCGCCAAGAACGTGGGCCTGCCCGAGAACAGGATCTACACCATCGAGTGCGAGCCCGTGCCCAACCGGAGGAGCTTCGGCCAGATGATCGACGACGCCGTCGCTCGCAAGCTGCCTGCGGTCGGCTCGCGGCCCGTGAAGCATGACACCCTGGCCTATCTCCTATTCTCTAGCGGCACGAGCGGCGTCCCGAAGAGCGTGATGGTGTCGCACACGAACCTCGTCTTCCAGATGCTCCAGAGTGCAATTGTCGAGGAGGCCCTTTCCGCTGTGATGCCGGTAAGCCTTGCAACCTTCACATTACAGGTCGACCTCATGGCTGGATAGAAACCGCCCGCCGACGCGCCGATAGGCTCGACGTTGGGCTTCTTGCCGCTCCACCACACCTTTGTAGGCAAACCGGTTACATGATCCACGTTTTAGCTACTCATGCGTCACACAGGGCATTGGATACAGTGTTCTTAGGCCCACACTCGCCTCAGTGACGGTCTGTGCAATAGACATGTCAAGCGCTGAAGCCCGCTCATATGTTTGCAGGTTCTTGTCATGCCAAAGTGGGATGTGGACGTAGCTCTGAACCTCATCGCAAAGTAAACCAGGCGAACCCTCATTGGCGGAGTTGCCCAACCAACTCACTATGTCCAGACATCAAATCAAACGGGTGCCTCTGATTCCATCTGTTATGCTTCAAGTTGTCAAGCTTGCAGAGAAACGGAAGGTCGACTTGAGCTCGTTGATGTGGGTTGGCAGGTGAGTGTTGCAAGCCAGATAGTCAAGTGCGTTGAGTGATGTGGTTCTCGGCAGCGGGGCCGCCTACCTGCCGGAAGAAGTCCGGGCTGCCTTTGCCAAGAAGCTCAACCCCAATGCGTTCGTCACCCAAGGTTGGGGCATGAGCGAATGCGTCAGTGTTCATACCCAACCTCTGCGCACTCGCCTTATATATCAGCCATCCAGACGCTCACCGGGAGCACTACTGTTCCCGACGGGACGCTGGGCGGTAAGGCCCGGCACGTCCCTGGCTCCGTCGGCATCTTGTGGCCGTCCCTCGAGGCGAAGATCATCAAGGAAGACGGGACCGAGGCGGACTTCAACGAGACTGGTGAACTCTTGATTCGCGGGGGCAGTGTCGCTCTCGGATACTGGAGGAACGAAAAGGCCACTCGTGACACGTTCCTGCCGGGTGGTTGGCTATGCACCGGCGACCAGTTTCGTGCAGACGAAGACGGAAACCTCTTGTAGGTCCATGCCAGCATGCCTCTCATGTCCCGCTGACGGGATCTCGCATAGCTTCGTGGACCGCAGCAAGGATACTCTGAAGGCAAGCACTGTTATCTCGAGTAAGGACGTTGAGCTGACCTCGCGACGTGCAGATCTCTGGCATGCAAGTCGCCCCCACAGAGATCGAGGACACGATGCTAGCGGAGCCTCATAAGCTGATCGACAACGTCGCCGTCGCCGGTGTCAGCGGAGGGCGCACCGCTGACGAGCGGGTGCCTCGAGCATGGATCGTACTGAACGAAGCCGGCAAGCGGCACGGCGCAGAAGCAACGGTAAAGTTGCTCGACGCCTACGTCCGCAAGCACCTCAGCAAGTACAAGCACCTCCGTGGCGGCATCGAGGTCACGGAGACCATTCCGATCTCACCTACGGGCAAGGTCTGTGCGGCCAACCAGCGCCTAATCCTCACATGGAACTGATTGCTCTTCCAAAAGGTCCTGCGCAGACAGCTCACTGAGCAGTACGAGGCTCGCAACAAGGTCAAAGCTAAGCTTTGAGCCAATTTATATACATGTAATGCTACCATATGCTTTGCACTAGCAGTTTGACCCGTACTTCGTACGGAAAAATCAGATCTAGGCGAGAAATATGATACGATGTGTCAAACAAAGCAAGTGCTATAGAGTAAGTTGTGAATTGGGAACACTCCTCGTCCCGCCGGCAGAGCCGGCGGACTCCTCGTGTTCCTTGGTTACAGAGCAAAAAGTCGAAGATCCCAATCCCCTTAGAATACCGAACCGTACAGCTCACAGCCTGTAAGAGAACCCGCTACATCCGCACTCGTGGGGCTCGAGCTCATAGTACGGTTTTGACCTACTCCAGTGTATGGAGTGAGCTCACTCTTGAGCTGCGTCCCCGACGTGCATGTTCCATAACGCCTTGGGAGTCGGAAGTTGAGAGGTGACGCCGGCGCACAGATTGTCGCGCTGTTTGCGGTCGTGCTCGCTCGCCCGGCCCACGCCGCCTACGTCCGCGGGATCGATTGTCTGTCTGTTGTTGATTACACGCCCATGTACTGAGGCCGCTCAAGAGATCAAGCGGTCTCGCCGCTGAACGGCTCTCCCGCGCCCGAGTTCCTCCTCGACGCACTGTCCGTTCTGCGCGCGTCAGCGGGGCCCCCATTATTCGCTTGGTCCAAGCCGCCCGATGCGTCCCTAGCCACCGCGCTTTCACACCACCTTGAGCTCCGTGAGGTTCGGCTTAAAGCGACGCTGCTCGTTCCAATCGAAGGCCGGCTCGAGCATGTCCAACTCGAGCACGCAAGCACACCCGTCCTAGATGTCTTCTCGCGCTGGGCGGAGATGCTCGCGGACCCTGAGAACACTCACGCTATGGGTGCCGCGCACATGCAACTTTGGATAATACTCATCCACGTGCAGTCGGCGAGTTCGGGTGCGCGAGCGGCTGCATTCGGAGCTGCAGCTAGGAGCTTTAGGAAACTGTTGTAAAGTAAGGATGAGATCAGTCAAGACACTGAGTGAGATCTAAGATGGCGAACCTGATCACTTCAAATAAGCCCCCACGCAGTTCGGCGAAATGCCCAGTGGGATGTGGGATGTTTGAGACGCTCGAATGGTCTGAAACGTCCGTGTGAGTGTCTGAATTTGAGTCGTATCTCGTTAACTCACACACTTGTCGGACCTTGAGAATGGGTAGGGATAGCGCAGAGCGCCCGAGTCGTAAGCATCGAATCTACGCTCATGAGGACGTACCGCATTTTCGAACGCAGCTCGGGAAGGGCAATGTTTGCAAGTCGGGTGTGCTCGTTCTTGATGCAGATCGAATTGATATGAGATAACCAAATATCAGTAGCATGCAGTTCACACTCAGATCCTATATGTAGACCATGATACGGGCAACACAGAACAGAGACGAATGCGAGAGTGAAGCGAGAGAGCGAGAGGAACGAAGTGACTTGGCGGACCGGAGTGCAGACCAATCAAGTTGTCTCTTTGTGTTCGCCTTTGTAATATAGGACTAGAGGTTACCCGTGCTCCGCACGGCAATTGCATGAGTTCAAGCAATCCTGAGGTCGAAGTCTTAGCTATATAAACGAATGTTCTGCTGATAAGGAGACGCTTGTCGCTTGGCCGGCTTCGCCGGCCAGCTCCGCGCATCTCCCATGTCCCACAGATAGCCATACCGAACCGTAGCTATCGCTAGCGGCGTCCGAAACTTGGCATTGCCCTTGCAATCCTCATGGTCTGATCTGGGTTCGGTATTTCTGACATAGCTAGTGTGGTCCAACACAATATCACTGCAATTACCACGCCGCAACTGTGCTAGCTTTTGCCACCGCTCGTGATACTGCAAAAATCATCGTTAGAGCTCATAATACTGTCCGCACTTTGACTCTGCAAGCTGCCCACGCAGCCGGCAGCCAAGTTGAGCCTTGGAACGCTGCATATTTGCTTGTCAGTGCGGGTAAGCTCCCTTCCAGCATTCCAAACCTTGGATAGTCTGGTGTGATTAACTGTTGCAGTGCACAAAAGCACACCGTAGTGCGCGTACCGAGCTAAGTGACGGGCCGTGTAGTCAAGATCGCAGAGCGTAAGCGTGTTTGCACCAAGCCTCAGAGATGGAGCAGCCCTAAAGACACATAGCTGCGGACCCCACGCGCGCGCCCAGCAGGAGGCCGTTGACATGCGCGCGCAGATGAGCGGGCTCGAGGAGGAGCGCGTGGCGATGATTGCTGAGGTCGGGGCGCAGATCGAGAGCGCAATCGCGGTGATGGCCGTTGGGCTCGACGCGCCCGGCGACAACCTCTTCGACAGCCGCTACAGAAAGAGCCGGAAGAACTCGATCGCAAGCTTCTGCAAGCTCAAGGTCGGGCAGCTGCACTCGTTCTCGACCGCCGACACCCTTGTCGACGTCCCGCGCTCCCGACGGCCGGGGACAGCAAAGGCAGGCCATAACTGTATCTGCACACTCTCTAGACATATCGGCCTGAATGTATAGGTACATAGATGCCATAGCATCCGAGGCTACAGTCGAGCTACAGTACAGTGGTGGTAGTGAGAGAGACAAACGGGTGAGCTGTAGGCCGATGCCGTGAGCCGCAGCTGTGCTTTCGCGCTTCTGCTCCTTGTCTTGACGTTTGTCTCTGGGCCAATCGGAAAAAGGTCGGAGGGTGTTCTCCTTTGTATAGTAAGGATTTGTAATATAGGATTGCTGCTAACTTATTGGCATACTGTGAACCGGGGTACGGCTGCGGATTGATGCGATGACGCAGAGCGCACATCATGCATCATGTGAGCCGTTGCACGCGCCAGTTGCTTTCCACAACCAACGTCGCGCCCCATCGATTCGCTGAGCGGCGACAGCATGAGATTATCGAGCGCAGCCCTCTTAGGGCTGGCAGCGCAAACCCCTCTGAACTCTCTCCTGCAACCCGACACCAACGCTACCACCACCATGCGCCGCATCAACCCTGACTTTAAGCTGAAGGAGGGCAAGCACATCCTCAGCCCCAAGGACATGCTCGAGCTCCCGCGCCCCGGAGCTGGCGTGGTTAACGAGGCTGGAGATCTCGTGCTCGTTCCCGTCAGCAAGTACTCGTTTGAGGAGACCAAGTGCGTTGCGCGCAAGACCTATTCCTGAGTCGTTATTGACGAGTGGAGTAGGAACCACAAGGCCTTCTACATCGTCTCCGTCGACAGCTCCATCTCTCCGTATGAAGTCCCTCTGACCTCCGGAGGCGACGTTTTCTGGCTGGATTCGTACACAATTGCGCACGTCGTCGCGAACACCGAGGACAAGGTCCAGGAGCTGTACGCTATCTCCGTCAAAGTGGAGACGCAGGACAACACGGTCAGTGTCACTCCCGAGTCGCCCATCCTGGTCGGCAAGCTGCCGACGTCTCCCGACTCAGCTGCGGCCAACTTTGTCTACCATGCCGGTGCTCAGGCACTCGTTCGTCCATTCATTCGACGCTCTGTGTAATCGGGGCTTATTGCAATACCTCAGGTCTTCTCGGCGTACGTATACGACGACTACGACCTCGGCACGGTTGCGGAAAAGGATGCGGCATACGAGAAACGCGGCAACTCAGCGTACGTGTACGACGAGACCTTTGTTCGGCACTGGGACACTTGGCGGGGACCCAAAAAGCAGGCGATCTTCGTTGGTGATTTGAAGAAGACCGACAACGGATGGACGCTCGGCTCTACCTTCGAGAGCCCCCTTAAGGGCTCAAGCCACGTATGCAGAGACATTTTCTACTGCAACACTGCCGAGAGCTCACTCTGCTTCAGTCTGCTCCGGTTGAGCCATTTGGTGGCAATGATGACTTTGCCGTGTCCGCTACCTCTCTGGTGTACACGACCAAGGACTCCGAGCTAGACGAGGCTGTTCACACGAAGCAGAACGTGGGCACACTGTCTTCGGCTTGCACTTCGTCATTTGAGGCTTACTTGCACGCCAGGTCTTCATTGTGGACTTGAAGGATGGCTCCAAGCCCAAGGAGCTGACGTCTGGTCAGCAAGGGCAGACACATGCGCCAGTGTTCAACCACGCTGGTGACAAGGTTGCCTGGCTCGAGCTCCTGGAAGACGGCTACGAGTCAGACCGGTTCGTGCTCATCTCTGATGCGAGATTCGCAATTTCATCGTCCCTGTTTCAGGGCCCGGATCGTTATATATGATCTCACCAAGGACGTCCGTTTCACTGTGGCAAAGAGCTGGGATCGGTCGCCGGCCGAGATTCACGTGAGTGTGTCAACTAATACAATGAATATACTTGCTGAACCTCCACACTAGTTCTCGCACGACGACAAGCACATCTACCTCGCTGCGGGAGACTACGCACGCGTTAAGATCTTTGTACTCGAGGTTCCTGCCACTCCAACGGACTCAACGACGGACGTGAAGAACGAAGAACCTAAGGCTCTTACAAAGAATGGCGCAGTCAGCGGCGTGCAACCTCTCAAGGACGGCCGTCTTGTATTCACTCGCAACGCCCTCACTAGCCCCAACGAAGTCTTCCTCCTGTCTCCATCCGGCAAATCATTAGTCGAAGGAGCCAAGGAGCGGCAGCTCACTGCGTTCAGCGAGAGCGGTCTCAAGGACAAGGACCTCCACAAGGGCACCGAGCTTTGGTGGGACGGCGCCAAGCAGAAGATCCAAGGATGGGTTCTTACGCCTCCCGGCTTTAAGAAGGGCGAGGAGAAAAAGTGGCCGGTTGTCATGTTGATCCACGGTGAGTTTGGCGGCGTTCCTCCAGCGCGCTGATGCTCACAGCGAGCATGTAGGCGGACCGCAAGGTGCATGGGAAGATCAGTGGAGCACGCGGTGGAACCCTAACGTCTGGGCCTCTGCTGGCTACATTGTGTTTGCGCCGAATCCTACCGGCTCCACCACCTTCGGGCAAGAGCTCACAGATGCTATCGCGGGCGACTGGGGCGGCGCTCCTTTCGATGATATGCGTGCCGGGTGGGCCAAGCTCCTTGAGGAGTACCCCGAGATCGACACGGACCGAGCAGTTGGTGAGAAGACTGAAGTGCTCGTGTCGGCTTGAGTTCATATGTGTACAGGTGCGGGAGCGTCGTACGGTGGGTATGCCATCAACTGGATCCAGTCCAACCCTGACTTCGGGTTCGGCTTCAAGGTGAGATTGAGGGTGAAGCAGGAGAGCAAATTACTGACGTAGGTCATTAGGCCCTGGTGTGTCACGATGGTGTCTTCTCCACGAGTTACAACGGGCTCAGCACGGAAGAGCTGTTCTTCGTAAGTATCTGGTCTATGGTACCAAGCGTCAATAGCTGACGCTCGTTCTCAAGTTTAACCACGAGTGGCTCGGCAAGCCATGGGAATCGAAGACCAAGGCTCTGGCCGAGAAGATGTCCCCTTCAAGCTACGTTAGCAGGTGGTCCACGCCGGAGCTGATCATCCACGGCAGCAAGGACTATCGTGAGTGGATTCAAGCAATGGTGACAGAAAAGGTGTACTAACTTGCTGGTAGGTCTACCGGAAACCGAAGGCATCGCTGCGTTCCACGCACTGCAGCAGTGAGTCTACTGAGTCCTCTTATCTGGCCTAAACCGCTCACATTGCTTCTCTAGACTTGGCGTTCCAAGCCGCCTACTCATCTTCCCTGACGAGAACCATTGGGTACTCAAACACGGCAACAGGTAGCGTCGCTTCCCCCACTGATATGACTTGACACTAACTAGTTTACGCTATCAGTCTGAAGTGGCATCATGAAGTGTTCCGCTGGCTCGACGAGTTCGTGGGTAAGGACGAATGATGATGACCTCACCAGTCCTAAGTCGTATAGGTATTGAGAATGAAAAGTATCATCACGGAACGAGCCACTGTGATCTGGTGCTTTCTTCGGAGGTATTATTCGAGCGAAGGGGCTAGGCAGTGGCAAAGGCAGCCTGTATTATCTGAGTCTGACGGTACGGACGTGGAGGAGCCAAGCATGGCGCGCAGTTAGGACCCGGGTATCCGACGCGTTCGACGCGTCTTTCCTCCCAATTTCCTCCGACCACCAACCGCATACATCCGCCACCTCCCACACCGTCATGTCAATGGCAGCCCGCGATCAAGAGGTCTTAGAGAAAGTCTGCCGTGAGCTCGACGACCATGATCATCCTCCGCGCTGTCTATGGAAGCTCGTCGGAAACCTGTGGGGATGTATGGACCTCACCACGCCTTTCGCTACTGTTGGATGCCTTGATCGCCAGAAAGCTCGATCTCGAGACCAGCTGTACGAGTCTGCGTGGAGGTGGATTACTGCGGCACGCACACGAGGTCAGCTGGAAGCCTGGGCGTCCTCACCGTGTAAATGTCCCGTTGAGCAAACGCGTGGGTTCACGGGATGGGACCACTTCCGAGCGTACAGCACCTTCCAAAAGTCGACTCATCAACAGCCATCCCTGTTTTTTCTTGTGGTACTCCTCTCCCTCCTTCTAAATCCTCTGAAGAATGTTTCGAACGACATGCGACTGGACAAGATAAAACAGCGCACAGACTGGCCGAGCTCTGTCGAACATATTCTTCCATACGGCTCACAGGGCACGATGCGTGGATTGATCTGGTGGTTTAACCTGAAACTAGACGGGCCAAGCATCGATTACCTCATCCCCATCGTGTACAACGTCAGGCGTATCATCGGCCCTCTTGTGCTGCCCATTCTTGTCTCATCTCGTGCGTGGATCTCGCGGGGTCTCATACCAGCTCTGGAGAACGCATCATGCAGTCTCGAAGCGACTGCGCAAAAGGGGACGAAGGATGATGCTTTCGAGACTTCGCTGGACGCTTTGAAGGAGTGCGCAGAATCTCTCCATAATTTCGTGTTCACTTGCGACCAAGTGAAACGGAAGGAGATGATGAAGGAATCCGTTGGTCCACTCCTCGACGCGCTGGCTCGCGTTCTGGGTGCGATGTGTCACTTATCTCACAACTCAAGACTCATGAGGCCGGACACCCTCTCCGAGTCCGAAGGAAATCTCCGGCGTGTGGGACAGGTAGTCCGCATGGACTTTCCACACAACTACACTGTTGGTTCGCTCAAGTTCTCTAGTAGTACTTTCGCCGCGTCATATTCTTCTACGTGGTGTCAAACCCTCGGGACCATCACTAACCTCTACGCGTGGTATCGATGCGCTTCTCCAGACTGTGCAAATACGTTCTTTGACACATGGCCTATGAAGCGTTGTGGAGGATGCAAGATTCTCACGTGTTGCTCCAGACGTTGTCAAGCACACGCCTGGACACATGTCGCGGCCCCACATCGGCAGATATGCATGACCCTGCGACGCATACGTCGTGACAATCGTCTTAACATCATTAGTAACCTAAAAAAGGCTATCGGACATGAGCCTCGCAATTTCCAGAGCACCGTCGGGAACCTCATCGTCCACCATTTCCAAAGCTTGACTCGATATGAGGTAGCGACTTCGCGTGAGCAGATTAGCTGATTCGTCACCATCTCGTGCTTACGGGTGCTCGTTAGCTGCATACAAGCCGATCAAATGGAACTCTGAAGCTGAGGGTCGAGGAGGTGCTACGAAGGGTCGTTCAAGCTTTACTGCGCGGTCGTCTGCTTACTTTACTTGCTGTATCTTGCTGTTTCTCGCTGTCTTGCCACATATATATTGGAACATGGTCATCTACAAAGCGTGATCAGAAGGAGATACACCTCTCAAAAGACCAGAGGAGCCAGGAGCGTATCCACCTCTCCAAGCTCGCGAAGAGGGGTGGTGTTACGAAGATTGGATACGTGGCTCAGGATGCGCAATGCTTTTTGAGTGTTCTCGCTTAGACACTACGTGTCGTATCTATCGTACTCTCTGTATGCCGTTGCAAGTGCCGTCGACTAGTAAACTTCGAGACATGACTCTTATTGACGCAAATCAACAGATTCCTATCAGTGTTCGCAGAGTGAATACTCTGTGTTCCAGAGCTACGGCGCGTCAGTCTAAATGCTATTGGCGATGAGAAAGAGCCTCACCTCGTTCACGTCTTTCGTTTGGACTTTCCTGTCTTCCATCAATCTCCGTCTTCGGTCCTCTGCTTCTTCACGGCTCATTAGGAATCGGCTGTCCTCTGGAGCAGCTGCGAGGATCATCTCGACTACTTCAACCGGCAGCGTTCGTCCGCCCGTCACAATCTGACGGCAGGCGCTTCGGAGCAGGACGTTCAGTGTCGGCAGGTTACATGGCCTCGTTTGCGAGGGCACGTCGGACGATGTCAGCACCTTCATGTGCTCCATACCATGGTAGCTGAACCCTGGAAACCGGAGGTCGTCTGCGTCGTCCGAGTCATCGACCAGGAAGAAGCATAGCTAATCAACCGAGTTAGCGTAAAGGACAACGATAAACAGTAGAGCTAGAATTCGTACAATCTTCCTGGTGGCCACCGATGAGGCGGCTGGATCGTTATAAACGCTCATCACTCGATGCTGGACCCAGTTCGGGAAGGTGACGATTCTGCCTGTCCCATGTTCGCTGTTCTCGTTCGTGGTGGGAACGACGCCGATGTTGAGGTACGACGGCAGGTCCCCCATAGGCGGATCTGGCCCATATTCGCTCGGTCCATCGTAAATATGCTCGGGGTCATCATCATCTTCGAAGTCTTCGTCGTCCGACTCGGGTGCTTCTTGGCGCGAAAACATAATGCTAAAGGCCTGAAGAGACGCTTCGTCATCTGAAAGGCTCAGCTAGCAGGAGGAGAGAGGCATACATCGCGATGCGAGGTTTCAGAGCTGGGCCACTCAGAGTCGGCCCGCTTGCGCCGGAGATAGAGACCCGCGTCCACAATCGAGGCATCCCGCCCGTAGTAGTAGATCGCCGAGGCCACGATGCGCTCGTGAGGCATGCCTTCGATGTGCCATGTCCCGCTGTATTCCTGTCCCGGTTCGAGGTGGTAGTTCGCGGCCTTGACGACGACCTTGAGCTTTTGACCAGCCCAAATGGAGACAGGAGCCGAGTCTCTTGCCGCGGTGTTCCAAAACTGTACCCTCTCAGCATCTTTTGCCTGCGCTGCGTGCTCACGAGTCAGGAGACACTCCTCCTCCTCTGCTTTCTTCTCCTTATACTGCTGTTCCAAGAGCTTCGTCCATTGGGACTGGTACACTATATTGCCATCGTGCCCCATATATCGGTCATGGAACCGCTTCTCTACACAGAGCTCAGTGGTGACGCTCGACGTCACCAATAAAGGAGTGCTTACTGGAGGGGCTGTCTTCGCAAACTGTATGCTGAAATTTGGTGGTGCGCTCGAGCATGGGCATCGACACCAGAAAAGTCGTCTCGATGAGGGCATACAGTGCCGGAAAGTCTTGCCTGGGCCCGAGGCCGTTGATGTAACCTTCGATCTTCACGTCCGACCCATCCTCTGAGACGGCGAAGACCGTGGGGATCCATGCGTACGAGGAAGCGAGCGAGATCTCCTCGGTAAGGTCACTTGCTCCCTTCATCTCGGTCGTGAACACGCCGTCTGTGGTCGGTGCCGACTGTACCCCATCGGGAAGAGGGGTCACGCCTGCCATGAGCGGGTCTACATTTCGGCGGTTAGCTTAGAGCATAACCGAGGGCGTGTCACCCACATAGCGACGGATGGATGAGGTCCTGGACTTTACAACCTGCGCCGGGGTGAAAGTCTTTGGGCTCCATAGCTGCCAGACCATCCAACTCGTTGGTCAGCTGATGCATTCGTCAGGTAGGAACAATTCCGTGACTGACACCAGAAGGGGTCATACCTCCCGGTGCAGTATTTCTGGGACGACATCGTCGGCATAGTACGCGCCCACGTCCTCATAGAGTTCCGGCTTAGAGATGCCAAGCTTAGAGGTGCGCAAATAGTGGTCTGCCTTCTGCACACCCTCGTGGATACTCTTCGTGTCAAGATCGCGGGATGGCAGAGAGGGTGGATCGAGCCGAACAGTGTGGTCAAGGATGCAGATCCGCCGAGCTTCATACTTTAGTTCCCTGAACCTCTGATCAACAGCAGCCCTCCACAAATACAAAAATTACGCACTTCATTGTAGTCGTGACGTCCGGGTGGTTCGGCAGTTGCGCTTCCTGTGCCCACCGCTCGGCCAGACCCTTTTGCTCGACAATCTTCCGGTACCACTGCTTCTTCGCCCGCACGTCCCTAGCAAACGCCTTCAGCTGCTCAGCATTGGGTCCAGATGTCGCGTCCTCGCGTCCGGGTATAACGACCGCAGGCGGCTCGCCAATGCGGAAGAACCCTGGGTGGCTCACGCGTGGATCCATGGCCACTCAGTCCAGATCGTGCAGCGTTTATAAGCGCGAGACGCGAATCACACGTGGCGCACATGTCCGCCGCGAGTCAAGAGATTGTATTCACGATTCGCGGGCGCGCAGCACACGAGTCATCCAGCACGATGTCGTGGAGGTGCGGAAGAGCAGTGAAAGCAGTGTAGGCTGACTCCAAACCCAAAGGACAAGTCGCGAACGGGCACATGTTGCAGCTAGTTGCATGTCGTTAGACCGATCGCGCTCATCATCAGTTGTTTATACCAAACAAGTTGTCATGAAGCAGTTGTAAGCAGTTCATTCTTTGTCTCTCCTGATGAGTCGAGGGATTCGCACTACACGCGCCCTGCGCTCTTCCTCATCCTGCTGGTCCGATCTCCGACGTTTGGGTAAAATGTGCCTCGTTGTGCGGCAGATATGCCAACAAGGCTGCAATACTATCCTCAGTCCCGGCTGCTGCTCGCTCCTCGATTTCCACTCCCCTCGACCATCACAGTACCATAGGCAAGCGTTTCATTTCGCGCGACACCAAGCTTGCCATGGTACGGCAGTTGTGGACTAAGCAGGCAAAAGTGGTGGCTCAGGACCTTGGATGTGATGTGCGGACCGTCACTCGAGTTCTGGACAAAGTACTCGAGACGGGCGATGTTGTTGCCCATCCCGAGGAGGTGGGCGGTCCGCGTATACTCAACGGACTTCATGCTGCGGTGCGTGTCTCAATGCTTAAACCAGATCGCCATCACTGATGGTTGAATAACAGTTTCTCGAGTCTTGTATCGAGCGCACGCCCGATGCCAACTTCGAAGAGCTCGCGGACGAGCTGTTCAACTCGTTCCGCGTTCACGTAGAGGCATGGGTTATCAGCCGGACACTCAAGAGACGGGGATTTACTCGTAAGAAGGTGAGTGACCCGCCTACTCGTCGTCTCGGCACTTGTCTCACATGTTTTCGTTCCAGGTTGGACGCGACGCCAGCAAACGCGACGAGGCCGCCCGCAACCGGTTCCTCATCCTTGTCGGCCTCTACTACCAAGCCAGACAGCTTGTGTTTGTGGACGAATCTGCGTGCGACAAACGGACCACTCGACGTGCCTATGCCTGGGCACGTCTCGGACATCGCGCTCGCCGTAGCGACTTCTTCATCCGTGGTCGACGGTGCGTCGTCCAGGTCTCCCATCTGATCAAACTAATCACATCAATCGACTCTAGATACTCTATTCTCCCTGCGCTGTCGCTTGACGGCATCCTCCATCTTGATGTCTCCGACAGTTCGTACACTTCGGAGAAATTCAATCATTTCATCTCTGCTCTCCTCAACACCATGAACCCCTTCCCCCTCCCCAACTCTGTCATTGGCATGAACAATGCCTCCATTCACAAGTCTCAAGAGCTTCGTGAGCTTGTCGAAGCTCGGTGAGTACTCTGACTGGATAAAATTGCTCTTTTACTGATAAGACACAGTGGATGCCGCCTCATCCTCCTCCCCCCTTACTCACCAGACATGAACCCCATCGAAGAGGCCTTCTCCGCGATCAAGGCGTGGATCCGCGCCAATCGTGACTTTGCACTTGGTGAGCTAACCGGTGAGGCTCACTGCGACCCGTACGACATGATTTGGCGAGCGGTTTTCGAGACAGTCACTCCGGAGAAGGCCTGGGGATGGTTTCGAGACTCGCATTATGTAGCTCAGTGTAGTCTCTATTCTATATCTGCCACTCTGTAGTGAGTTCGAGTCTCCATGGCCGAACTAGCTCCGGGCCTACAGCCCCAAATCAGTTCGGTCAAAAGCTGTGAACCCGCGTTCGCCACCAACCACATCCCTTGCCCTCCGACCATCGTCTCCAGCATCAGTCCTCGGCCAGCAGGGCAGCATACACTGCCCAGCCAGCCTGAAGAAGAGGACCACGACCACCCGCTCCTCTGACGACTACGCCTGCCCCCGTATCCGCCCGCCCAGGTCCGCGCCTTCGTATGTCCGCGCCCGCCCGTGTCCCCGTCCAACCGTGTCGCCGTCCGCCCGCGTTCGCGTTTCTGCTCTCATACATCCCCGCCCCACAGATGCCCGCTTCCATGAATCTCCCATAGTCCTTGTCCTCGCCCACGACCATCCACGCCCGCGACCGCGACCGTCCTCGCCCATCACCGTCTTCTCACGTCACCGTCCTTGCCTGTCACCGTTCTCGCCTGTCACCGTCAACTTCCCCACCTCTTCTCGTCCGCCTATGTCCTCTCCCACCGTCCTTTACCTGTGTATCATAAATAATAACAATGATCCTGTTCAATGAACCAGGAGGGTACAGGAAGTCGTGAGATTCATTACGCAAGATACATCATGGCACGGCAGCAAGAAAACAAGCCCCACCTCCTTCGCCTCAATCGCTGAGCTCGATGATGTTGTGCTTGGCCTCACGGCCGGTCTCGGGTTTCACTTCGCTCTTGACCTCGCGCTTGATTGAGCGCCTGGCAACCCTCGTGTACTGGTCAGTCGAAGTCGATGCGGCTTCATCGTCACGCAGCACGGTGCGGTCAATGACGATCTGTACGGACGGGCCAGCCGCGCGGTCGTAGCGACGGCGCTTGGGAGGCGGATCCCAGGTCTTGGTACTGGGAGGATTGTCGTAGTTGGCCTCATGAAGGCTCTGCTACGTGTGAGCAAGGAGGCTTACGAGTTAGATAGCTTCTCGTACAATCTTCTTGGCCCAGAAGGTCACCTGAGACACATCGAGCTCGATATGCTCGCCGGGGTGGGCCGGATCAGGACGGCACCAGGCGCCCCCGTGAGTCGCACACTTGAGCTTGAGCGTGAGCCGGGTGAGTATTGCCGCTATGTCGGCAAGCGCCCCACCAGCGCCATCGGCGTCAGTAGCGGCGCATTTCTTGCCATGTGCGGGAGCCTGAGGTGCGTTCCGTTCCCAGTAAGCAGCAATATAATAGATAGAAAGGGAGGAGACATACCAGCCACACAACCTCAACAAAGGGCGTCAAAGTGCGCATACATGAGAGGCGACCCATAATCTCCTGGACAAGTGCAGCGAGCTGCTCATCAGTGGTAACCATGTGCGGCAGATTGCGCTTGAGATTGGTGTTGAGCTTCCATCCAAGCTGAACTGTACGCTCTTGCTTGGCTAGCCCCATGTGAGCACACAAGCGACTCTGGAAGTCAACAAAGGGGATGATGAATGGGAGGTCAAGCTCTCCCCAAGCAGCTGGAGCAGGTGCGTTGCTGTTGTTGTCGCAGAGCAGAGCTCT
>LCTX01000703.1:0-11908 GCA_002233555.1 Limonomyces culmigenus | reverse complement strand
GGACATAGAGCAGGTGACCAACGTGTCGCGTCGCGGTCACCTGACACTTGGGACTTGCAGAAACTAGAGAGAAAACATGACATGGCCAAAACATGGCACAGGGGCCTGGGGCTCAAGAAAGCTCTGACAAGCATCCTGTTGTTGTTAGATCCATTGTCATTGGATCTCCTTGACAGCTACTCATGCTCCCAGAGGACAGAGTCCCGCTGTCACCCAGACATCATTCACATGTTGCTCCAGCTGTCTCTCCAGTTTACTGTCAAACACATGTGATTATATCTCAACAGAGGGTAACTATCTCTGTTGGATACTTGTGCTTCTGACTGTGCATGGTGCTATACTTAGACAAGCTCTTTTCTGTACAAATAGTGTAGATATTTTGTAGTTGAGTCCCCAGACTCAATCTCCTGTTTCAATACACAAAGTGCCCCTTCTCCTCATTGCTCTCCTTATCCCTGAGCACCCCCTTTTGTTGTCGGCACTCTTAGGCGTGCACATTGGCTCGCACCCCCTTGCCACACCCCTTGCCCCACTTCTCTGATAAGTGAGGGGACCAGTTTATTCTGTTTAGTGGTGCAGCCTCTTGATAGAGCTGTGACATTAGAGTGAGTCTTACTTCTCAGCAGCTAGGTGATACACCCCGCCTTTGACGGTGCCCAGAACACCCGCTGATTGCTTAGGACCCCAGGTAGTGCCCTACCATGTTTCAAATGTTTATCCCCCCACTTCCACTGCTTCCCTCCCTGCTCAGCAGGTTGGCTTGCTCCACACTCCCTCACTTGCATCTTGTCTCAGCCTTTCAGTCAACAAGCAGATTGACATGATAGTCTTGGATAATCCCACGCGCTGTGCTCAGAAGAAGCATCAGCAAGAAGCTGCGTAGAACCCCCACTGGACACTTGAAATGCACCACCTTGAGCTGCAGAAGTTCCTGCACCCTCCCAAGGTCCCTTTGACAGTTCTGCTCCCGCGCGCCCCACCATCCACTTGCCTCCCAGTGTGTCTGCCAATGCTGCTGTTTGATTGCATTGAGCTGACCCCCTGCACCCAATGCGCCCATTGTCCCTGCTGCAATTTGCCGGCAGGTCCTCTTTGACTTCAGCAAGAAGTCTGCCTCTGACACCAAGGTGTCCTACAAAAATACATTGAGGCCACATTCATCTGTGTTAAGGCTATCTTTGACCGCAAGAAGCAGTTTGACGTGCTCCCTGCTGACACTTGCAACAACCTCCACAAGGTCATTGATTGCATCAAGTGGATTGGTGCCCACCTGCTGCACCTCCTCTGCACCACTGTTGCAACCCAGGAATCTGTTTTGCATGGTCTTAGGTGTGCAGGCACCATCAGTTTCTTGCAGCTAGGTGCCAACTACAATAAGGCCGCTTGTTCCCTTGCACAGCTCAAGGAGTTTGGGTATATTGTGTTTACTCCTTGGTCTGCCCTGTACAAGTACAAGTAGAATTAGTTGTTTACTTTGCTTCAATTGTTTCTTGCTGATTTTGTTGCGCATCTGATGACACAACCCAATCCCCACAATGCGGTGCCTACAGGCAGCCGGTACACTCCCCTCTGACTCAAAGATCTCAGGGAGGAGCCCACAATCTGCGCTGAGCTCCTGGACTTTCCATGCCCATCCACCACTGCTGGCTCCACCGGTGTTTTCATTCCACATTCTGTACCGTCCCGTCCGGCCTCTACCAGCCACTTGTCCTGCCAGTCTTTGCCCTCTGAGTTGCAGCAGCAGCCAGAAATGGGCCCCCAGGAAGACACACACTTGGCTCTTGTTTTCTGCCCGGTCTGTCACATGGCGCAGGAAAATACTGCTCCACTTCAACCCTGGCATGTGGATTTGACCCATTTGATCAACAACACCGTCTTTGGCACTCTTGAGGCAGTCTAAGCATCAGCAACATCATTTGAAATCTTGGAGCAACATGTGCTCTGGCTGACAACGGTCCTCAACAAGTTTATCCAGCGTGATGTCAGCCTAATCTACAACACTCTCACTGAGAAGGTCACAGACCACAAGGACAAGGCACAAGCTGCCCTGCTCAAGCTTGACCTCTCCACTCAGGTGGCATTTTCTAACATGGCAAGTGAATACTGCAGCAAGTTTGACAATGTTGCCAAACACTTCACTCAGGCCAACAGACAGTTTGCCCTTGCAGCACAGCACAACGGAATCTGCATGCAGGAAATCCAGGCCAACATATGCAACATGGCACAGTTGCATGCCAACCAAGGCATCCTCACTGACTTGCTCAAGCGGGCACACACTTGGAACCTGCAGCTCTCAAGCCAGCTGATATTGCAACAGCAGACAACCCAGCAACTGCACATGGCAGTTCATGCACTATAGACCGTGCGGCCAGCTCCAGCCCCTGCTCTGCTCTATGTGCCAAACCCTGTCCACACTCCACTGGCTCAGCCCACGTTTGCGCAGGCTACCCAGAAAGTACCTGCACCGTTTGCACCATTTGCTCCAGCACAGGCTCAGTTTGCCCCAGCTCCTGTACCTGGGCAGCAGTGTGTCCAGTGTGCTCCTAATGCACCCAAAATTGCGGACCCACCCAAATTTTTGGGTAGCAAAAAGGACCACACACTTGACCAATGGTTGATGTCCATGGGCGTCTGGTTTGCCTACTACCAGATCTACAATGACAACCAGAAGATGGGCACAGCCATCAACTACCTTGAGGGTGGTGTGGTCAGCTACATGCACAAATAGGCACAGCCCATCTTGACTGGTCAGCCTGTTGGCACTTGGGCAACATTTATTGCATTCTTTGGCACAGCGTACCAGAATTGCACCCCCAAGAAGGAGGTGCAGGACAAACTTACCACCCTGTGTGGCAAGAAGCACAACACCATGGCTGCATTTGCCAAGAAGTTCTGGCAGTATGCACCCCACACAACATACTTGCACACCAAGCTCATCTGCTGGATTAGCAACCAGCGTTCCAAGGGATTGGTACAGCTTATGGTCTCCGCCAAGGTCAACAACCCTGCCAGCATTCCCACAACCTGGCTTGCCTACCTCGAGTACTGCCTCAACGTCAAAATGCTTCTTCGCCAGAACAAGAACACTGCACCAAGCCACTCTCCAGCCAAAGACCCTGATACCATGGACATCTCTGCCATCCCAAAGAAGGAAGAAGAGATGTCCTCAGAACAGAAGCAATAGCTCAAGGAGAAGAAGTGCTTCAAGTGCAGCCAACATCTGTACAAGAAGGGCAAAAACTGCCAGAACCCAAAATACAAGGGTTTCTACAAGCTGCTGCTGCGTGAGAGGTGACAACCATTTTTGTCACATGCAGTAGTGTATCAGCTGTAACACAGTTTCAACACCCCCCCTTGCTGAGAACACAGGGTGCTCAATAGCAAGTCTGGTATGCCTAAACATAGGATTTGAGGCCAAGCATAGCACAGAACTTCTTGAACTTGGGACGCACAAGGTTCTTGGTGAACAAGTTGGCAGGGTTCTCAACACCTTCATTCAACAAAGTAGAGCTTGATCTTCTTGGTGGCAACATAGTCACAGATGAAGTGGTAGTGTATGTCAATGTGTTTTGACAGCTTACTTGTGACATCATTGGATGAGATGAAGATGGAGCCCTGGTTGTCACTGCAGATGGGGACTGCATCCATAGGGAGGCCAATCTCCTCAAGGAGAGCCTTGTGCCAGATGCATTGACAAGTGCAGTCTGATATGGTCATGTACTTGGCCTCCGCAGAGGAGTGGGCAGCAGTTGTTTAACAATGGGATGTCCAGGTCACAACCCTGTTTCCAAGCTTCAGGAGGAAGCCAGTTGTCAATTGGTGTGTAGTAGGGTCTGAAGCCCAGTCAGAGTTGGAGAATGCAATAAGTCCATAGCCAGTAGAGCTGCTGTAGACCAGCACATAGTTGCGTGTACCAATGAGGTAGTGTATGGTGTAGAGCACGTGCATATAGTGGTCCTTGGACAGATTGGCAGAGTACTGCACCAGCTTGGTGACGGCATATGCAATATTGGCACAAGTGCCTAGGATGAGGGATAAGAGTGACCCAACCACCATCTGGAAGAGAGTGCAGAGTGCAGGTTTAACTGGACTGGGGTTTGGGACAGGGGTGTAGCCTGCAGGAAGGGGTGTAGGAGCAGCCTTTGCATTTTGCATGCCGCAGCACTCAATTACAGTGTTGAGGTAGGATTGCTGATGCAGGCAGATGTTGCCATTGCCATTGCAGGTGAACAAGATTCCAATGAACTTGCCAGATTCACCAAGGTTGCGGCAATCCCATTTCTCCATGATCATTGCCTTAACTTTGCATTTCAGGGCCTTGTTAGGACCCACAAAGAGGCCATCATCTATAAAGATCAGGGCAATTACAAGGTCTTTGCCTTGTTGGTAGATCCAGATGCTGGTGTCAGAGTGGATAGGGGTGAAACCCATCTCCCTCAGGGACTTGCTAAGCATGTGGTACCATACAAGACCGGCTTGCTTGAGTCCAAAGAGCACACAGTGCAATTTCATCACCTTGTTCTCTTGCCTGTTGACTTGAAAGCCTTGGGACTGTTGCATGTAAATCTCTTCTTTGAGCTTGCTGTATAGGTACGCATTGCAGGTGTCAAGTGCCTCAATGTGCCAGTTCTCAAGCGCACATAGTGACAGTATGTGAGGGTTGGCAACCTCTGATGAAGGCGCGGCGTGTGGCACAAGGCTTGTACCCTGGTCCCTCCCATCTCCTCCCTCTCGAAATGTGGTTTGGCCTTGTACATACACGTTCCTGTTGGATCTGAGCCGTGCAAATTATACAATAGATAGGTATGAATGCCCAGAACAATTATACATGGTCAGAATGCGGATTGCACATGCTTTCAGTCCTCCATCTCCTTGTCACCTGGCGCCTGCTTGCCCTCACCCGTGTCCTTGCCCTTGCCGTCGCTTTCCACTCCCGCCTGCGCCTCTGCTAGCTCTATCATGGCTGAGACATGCTCTTGCCTTGCCCTGGTAATTGCGTCAATCAGCTCCTTGATGACGGCGGCCTTGGTCTTGAGGCTGGACTTGACCGGGACTGCCTTGTCAGTTAGCCGCCAAACATCAATCATATTCTTGAGCTCCGGGATTGTGTACACGTCCAACTTGTCGATGTCCTACTCTACGATGGTTGAGGCAATGTGCTCAGCCACTTTGGCAAGACAAGCTTGAGTAGCTGCCTGTCTTGCAAGTGACTTCACTACATTCACTTGCACAGCACGCGCGGCTGCACGACGTCCTTTGGCGGCTGCACCAGATGCATTGATGACCCTGTACTGGGCTACCACAAAATTCTGGAGGGCGGGCGTCGAGTTCTTGGCCTCCCACTTGCCTGTGTGGTTGTATGGCCGCATGGCCTGACTGTTCCGCCCAACTGCGCCAAGCGTTGGATTGTCCATCATGGACTGCTTGTGAACCCCAAGGGCACTCTTGCTGATGTTGTTGGTGGGCTTCACAAACGCGGCTGCAAGCTGGGCAGGTGTGGCGTTTGCAATATCGCCTCCGGGGGCAAACTCAAGCAAAAAACGCTCGAATGTCTCGAGAGCGCCTTTGAGGAACTTTGTGAAGAGGACGCTCAGGTGAGTCATTGAGTCCTGGTTGGCCCAGATCCAGTAGATAACGTCAGAGCGGTCCCAGTCGTCGCCGAGGAGCGCCACATTGCATGCATCTGCACCCGGGGTGAGGACCAAGCTTGGATTGGCAATAAGCAGGCCCATGTGCAAGAGAGCGTGCTTGTGGAACGGCCCGAGCTTGAGGCCATTGCCGGTAAAGCTGCAGACGTAGCTGACGTATGGAATGCTGATGATCTGCGCGTACAGTGCGAGCACGGCCAGCTCCGTGAGTGTTGACCAGTTGTTCAGAGCATCAAAGATGTTCTGCTCAATGCTGTTGAAGCCAACCTTCGTCTTTGCGTTGAACAGCTCGCCAAGGAACTGGAGATACAGGTGGCGATTCACCAGCAGCTTGATTGCAGCCAGACAGTGCAATCCGTAGTGAACATTGCTGGTGTTGGGGAATACGTGTGAGTGGCCGACCTTGAGGACAAACCAGTTCTCAATGGCCTGGTGCAAACCCTTGCTCCCATCCTTGTGGTTGAACAGCGCACCGCACAGGCATGTCAGCTTGGTCCCGCCACATCTGAACTTCTCCTCAGGCGCTCCGCAGGTGCTCTTGGTGGACGGCTTGGTGCTGGAGGAGGCTGTGGCGGCCTTCTCCCACTTGTTCTTCAGTGGAATGGGTAGGGGAGAGAGTCCAAGGCAAGCCCAAGCTGATTGCATGCGCACATTGCCGCCTTGGGTTGCATTGAGGTCCTTATGCATGCAACAACCATGCCAGAGGAAGAGATTGACGTCCTTCTGCTCATCTTGCGGGAGCTTCTTGAACTTGTCCTCTCCCATGCAAAGCAGCATCACTGCCCATGATGTCTTGAAGATTGCGCTTTTCTGTGCCTCAGGAAGGGAGCTCCAGTTGGGAACGCTCTGCATGGCTTGGTCTAGTGCTTTGACAGCCTGGTGCATCTGTTCCTGGACATCAAGCGCATTGCGCGCGTTGTTGCCCTGGCGCGTGCGATCCATGGTCTTCTTCCAGCCTCTGAAGAGCTTGGATACAAGCATCTGGTCAGCAGCGTGATTGGACACCATGGCTGAGGTCTTCTTGGCAATGTCACCCATGTTGAGCTTGAACTCTTCTCCAAGCAGGCTGGCCTTCAGCAAGCTGATCAGGCCCTCAAACTCGCTCATCCAGCCGTCCAACTGAGCCTGCGATGTGTGGCTAGTGGCTTGGTGAACGCCCAGGTGCCAAATCATGTTCTTGCCGTCAACTTTCATCCCCACAAGGCAGGCCTCGTAGTTCTGATGCTTGTAGCTTGTGCCGTCGCTGTATAGCGTGAAATCTGCGTTTGAATCAGCAGAAGATTGGTGCCTAACAAACTGGAGCTCACTTGAAGCCTTGGACATCTCAGTTGCAATCTGTATCTGCAATAGGAGGAGTCCTTTGCCATCTGCTCGCCCTACAGTGTGCGCATTGACGTGATTGAGGACGTCTATGTCCAGCGCATTGGCTACATTGTGTATCACACCATCAACATGCTTGTATGCAGCATCCCGGTTGATAAGTTTGCAGTACAGAGCTTGAAACTTTGCCGAGAAGGAGCCCTTGACCTTCATGCAGATTGCCTGGGCAGTTGCTTGGGCTTCGGCGGCCGCCTTTGACTTTGCTGACTGCATGCAACCGTCCCAGCGCTTGATCTTCTTCAGGAGTGCGTCTTTTTCTTTCTGGAGACGTGAGTTGGCCAACTGTGCAGCCTCGAGCAAGCTCTTGAGCTTGGTGATCTTCTTGGTTGACATCTCGGCACTGAGCGACATCTGGCTGATGGTACGCTTGAGGTCTTGGCTTTCTATCCGAGAGCCATTGAGTGCATCTTTGAGCCGCTCAATCTGCGTAGCTGACACTGAGAGCTGGTCCTCAGTGTCGTGCGTGCTCTCCTGAGTGTGCGCTGCGTCCTTCTTCACAAATTCGAGCTTCTGGCAAAGATCCTTGACTGTAGCCTTTGCCCAAGACTCACGACGGGCACCATTCTTCAGCTGGGCATTGGACGATGATGCCTCGCTGGGAGTGCTTGGTAGTAGAGCTCTATAGGGGGATCTGCTCAGCGGGGACGCTTCCGAAGTTCATGTCCAGATGACACGCACACTGCTTCGTCGTCCTTCTTGGGGTGCTTGGCCCATTGCGCTGCTCCTGCCTTCTGCACTGACTGCTTCCTTGCTGGCATAACTTTGCCCACTCGACAAAAAACTCGCTTCAGCAGCGACGGCTCACTCATTGCGTTCGAAACAAGGTGATGACGCAGCTCTCAGAGGTGACGCGCCCTTGGCCGCCAAAGCACGCCACACTGTGGAGTGTATTTTGGCTGGTCGGCGCACTTTGCCTTGGATTTCATGGATCCCATCCTCCAATAGCGGATCTGACCTCGCAGAAACAATGGGGCATGTACAGCGCACAAAGTGACGCATACACAGAGCTGTACGACCACTCAGTCAGTAGTTACAGAATGTAAAATCAGTCTTTGATCAACAACATATCAAATCCATGCATCACTTTGTCCAGAGCACACTTTGGAACATATTCCTATATTTGAGTACAAGATTTACAGGAGGAGACAACTCTACACAAGCCTATCCATGTTTTTGAGCCTCTGGAGGCTAGATGTGGCGCAGAGGAAGGCTGTTGCGCCACCCTCAAAGCACCACACGTTGCCAACCCTCATAGTATGATGTGTACACTCTCAAACCTGACAACAGTCAAGAATACCTGGCCATAGTCCATATCTTTGACCTGGCCAAATCCCTTTGCAACAAGGCGCACTTTGTAGCGGCCCTCACGCTTGATGTCATGCACCCAGCAGTTGTCAATAGCCTTGCAGCCTCTGGTTAAATCAACTAATGGCCCAAAGACACTGCGTTCTTTGAGTGCCTTCAACTCAGCAGCAGGTGCACCTTCTTTTCCAAGCCACTTTGCATGTTCAGCCTCAGGGAGCTGGATAACGTTGTGGAAAGTCCATTCTTTGACGGATTTGGAGGGCTTTGGTGTGTGAGCCACTTGTAACAGCATCAACACAAAAGTATTCCCCCCTTCCCAGTACAACAGTGTTATGTTGGGTCTGACAGGATTCTTGGGATCAGATGGCAGGCCTTTATTGTCTGGCACAGCCACATTGTGCATCCAGGCAATATTACTGATGATAGAGCCTGGTAGAGGTGTGGGTGTAAGCGCTTGTAGGCATGCATTGAGCAACTGCCATACTTTGGTACTGGTAGGTACATCTGGGGTGTGTGGTGACAATGATGGGCCAGGAACCCAATCAGGTTGCACAGAGCATGGAGGGCCAGCAGTGCAACCACCAGTCTCCTTCATATGCCAATTTCAATCCCTAGATCCTTCAGCTTGTGCCTGTACTGGGTTAGCAAGCTTGAAGTTGTTTGGTTTGGACATTTGGGTACGTTCACAAGTGAATTATCTTGTCTGCATCTGTGGCACGGCAGCTCAAGATTGAGGTATGGCACACTGGGCAATGGGCAAATCAGGTTCAGTCCCTGACAAGGTATTGGCACCTCTGTCATCAGCATCATGACACAGTTGGGCACTGCTGATGCAAGACATAGTGGCTGCAGACAGACCCTTCCAGTTTGTGGACAGCGCAGGTGGTGTGCAGGGTGAATCAGGCACAGGCACAGCGGCTATCTTTTTAGAAGGTGGGTGGACCAAAACAGGAATGTCATTAAGGTTTGGTAACTCTACTTTGTGATATTCCAGAGTGTCATTTTTGTGTGGCTCATCCACAATGACAGTACAATGTCCAGGGGACAAAGTTTTTCAGCGTGGAAAAAGATACTCATCCCACTTTGTGTGCAAGACAAGACATTCACCACGGTTCTCATTCAAGAATTAGTGGCCACTTAGCCCAATTCTAAGATAGGTCATCAAGTGGCCAAGCTTGTTGTCTTGGTACTCAGGCGGTATGTAGACATATGTAGGCACCAAATTCAAAGATGTATAGGTGCTTGATGGAGGGCTTCTCCTTCTTCACAACTTCATGTGGGGTCGTCCAGCCATGACACTCTGGAGGGGTATGGTTATACATGTGAACAGAGTGCCATACAGCATACTCTCACCACAACGGTGATATGCAGGGATGTAGCACATGGCCTCAGCCTTTACAGATAATGTAGGTATGAAGCACCCAGCACGTCTGTTGACTTGCAGAGTGCGCAGAGGGCTGGGCTCAAGGGAAATCCCCTTGTCTATCAGCATGCCCTTGAAGGCATGCAAGACACATTCTCCCCCCTGATTACATTTCCAGATTTCAATGTTTACTTTGAGCTGTACTTTCACCAGTTTAATGAAGCAATGGGCCTCCTGGAACACACTCTTTTTGTCTTTGAGCATTGCAATCCAGGCATGGGAGGAGTGATCATCAAAGAATGTCATAGCATATTTGTAGCTGTGCAGAGATGGCACAGGGTATCACTTGAGATTGGAGTGGATGACCTTGAATGGGCACCATGCACAGCTCTCATTTGCAGGGAAGGAGCGGTTGATCTTCTTGCTCTGCTCACATCCATTGCATAGATGCAGTAGTAGTTCTTGCAGGTCCAACTCAGGGAGGTCTGCAGTATGCTGCCAGGCCTTGCGCATGTCCTTGTTAGAGGCATGGCCAAAGCGCTGGCACATCATGTGTTGGTCCACTTTGTAGACATGGTTGCTTCTTAAGGCAACTTCCTTGGAGAATTCTTCTGAGTTCATGCCCAAGAGGGTGTCCCCTTCATGGTGTGGGTGGCAAGTCAGGAAAGTCTTGCTACTGCACACCAGGCGCACCCCATGTTTTTTCCCATGCACTTCCATGTTGTCTTGAAGGAATGATCTAAGAGACAGTAGTTGTATGAACATGGCTGGGACATGTTGCACATTGTGTACTTGCAGCATACGCTCAGTACCATCAGGCTCAGGAATTTTGATTAGGACAGTGCCTGTGTGTCAGGGCACTGACTAGGGGTTTGGGTGGGGTTGGTCTGGAATTAGGGGTGTACAGGAGGGACAGAGGATGGTACACTGCCCACTGGCCGGTGCCAGCCAGGTACATAGTGGCTGGGTGGTGGATGCAAGATGAGAAACAAGAGCTAGTCTGGGATGGGGATCTGGGGCGTGCAAAGGGGTCACTAGTGGAGACGCTCAGGGTCTGTGTACGGAGTAGAGTAGTGAATGGAGGGGGCGCAGCCTTGATGGGGGACAGCGGGACTGAGAGATCCAGCAGAGGTACAGGCAAGGCTTGACGCCAGGTTCCGCGTATGCAGCAGTTGGGTGGGGGTGTAGGTTGTTGGATGAGAGGGAGGGGCAAAATGGGCTTAGGGGGTGACTGAGTGTTGGGATGATTGTACTTGCGGGAATGCGCCACCATGGTCTTTGCAAGCGGCTGGGAAGCCATGCGCCTGCTGCAGTCTTGGTGACCTGGTGGCAAGGAGGAACAGGAAGGATAATGTTGTAAAGTTGTGATCTTGATGCTGGACCCCAGAGGGTTTGACTCATACTATATATGGCACATTGTAGCTAGCAAGTTGTACAGGCAAGGGGAACCTACAGGGGGAAAGTCAAGCCTATGCGCACAGGTCACCTGGTGGTGTGGGTACACTTATTGGTGTTGAGTTGTGCAGCACTCCAGTGCAGAGATGCCAGACATGGCATCTGACTGTCTAGTGCGGGATGTTGGGAGCATAGTATGTCTGGCGGCATCCAGCAGGGGTGGCTGGAAATGCAAGCCTGGTGGAGACCGGCGGAGGTGGGACTCTGCGGATGTACAGTGACAAAGTGTCTGGCGTAGGTAGGGAATGCGCTGGAACTACTGTGGAATGGTCAGGACTGTATTACTGTGCCAACAATGGGTGTGGTAATGGTAGCAGTCCAGACAGAACCATATTTACTCTTAGACCATGGCATATCATCAATATGGTCATCAATGTTTTTTGTGTAGTGCTGCAAAGCACCAGACTCCAGCAGCCAGTATTTTTGGTGCAGAGCTTTTCCCTTACAAGTCATGCATTGCGCAACATCCATCTTATGTGTGCAATAAATACAATCAAATTTTGAGAGTATTACACATGCATAATCATTATGATATGTATGCAGCAGAGCGGCAGAGCATTCAGCTGCATGATGTGCATTAGCACTAGGCACATTATATGAAGAAGGGGAACATACATTGGTGTGTGGACTTCATATATAAGACTGTGTTGGATACATATGTATAAGTGACATTGGACTCTCTGTTATGGACTTGTGTTTGTGTCTCTTGGATGGGTCTCATGTGGCTTTTTTACTCCCTGTAACAAGTACGTTGTGG